>OZ024913.1:35147651-35237651 GCA_964017125.1 Flabesymbios commensalis
CAACGTAGCTATACATATGTATTATATTTTATTTATATAGTTAATTTATTACTTTCAAAAAGCAGAGGCGAATACGTCAACCATCAATCAATCTGTTGTTGTGTGGCCTCATAGACGCAGACAGGATCCCATTGAGAAGGCTCCACATCAGACACAATACGTTGAATCAATGTTGGTTTAACGTTTGTCCACCGTCCACAATTTATTTATGTCTGCTGGGTCGCGTCCGCAAGTATACTTGTCTTAAATTCAGAAAGCTTCCTTCACCTGCGTCTTTCTCGGAACCAATGACAGGTTTCTTTTTGGAAGCAGCGAATATGATGGAGGTTTCCTGTTGTCTCTTTTTTATCCGTTCTCATCATCCCCAGCGTTTGTTTCTATTTGACAGGAATCTGCATCTGTATGTAGACTGTTTTCTTGGATTTGTCGTTGTGTCTAAAAATGATTTACCAAGACAATTGACAATTTTCACACATCTTTTCATCATAGAAATAAAATCATAGATATTTGGTTTAACGAAATGATTGGCTTCTATATTTTTATTCAAACATTCCGGTTGAAAAAACCGTCAACATAATTTTCACTCACTTAAAGTTGTGGATCGCGTCAGCGAGACACAACTTCAAGTGGGTGAAAATGCCAATTAAATAATTTGGAAAAATTATGACTGAAATATTTATTAATTGTCAAGATATTTTATATACTGGTTTAGTATCTATACTGCATTGTATTTAAGTGTTATACAATGGCTTTGTGTTTGCTCGGAGATTATTATCAGAACACAATACGAGCTTGCCTGGATAAAAAAACCTGTGATGTATTTGTTTAATTAAATAATAGAAAACAATAACTTCTCCAAATTATTCAATTGGAATTTCACCCACTTGAAGTTGTGTCTCGCTGACGCGATCCACAACTTCAAGTGAGTGAAAATTATTCAGATTTGACAAAATGGAGGTCAACAAATTTCAAATTTTGCTGAATAATGTCACTTTTTTAATCTTTAACATGTTTAAAAGCTGATATGTAATGTAATGTAATGGTATTGTCATTTTCGGTTATTTTGAGAGAGCGCACTGTTATGTTTAAAATATTATAAAGAATGTTTTGTATCTAATGGGACTGGTCACATTCAGAAGCGATGAATCACTCACATCAGAGAAATAGCACCATCTGATTTGTTTTCTAGATAACCCTTTTTAAAGTGTGGGGAACAATTAGATTTTTAAATTAAACATGCATGTTAAATTAAATTATATAACTTTTTAATTTCAACAATGAGTTTATCAAGATCGAAATTAAAACCCATTTTTAATCACACCTCTGACTGGCTTTTTTACTACTTTTGTTTTGACATCGACATGCTCAATAATTTAGACGACGAGAACATGCTCACCACCTTTACATTAATGTGGCGTATCTGCTAATTTTACAAAGTGTCAGATACGATATTTATTATCAAGACGACTACACAACATATTATTTTAGTGCTGAAAGGGTCAATTACTAGCCATACATGGCGCATTTCTCGGTTTTATTTTGGCCTACATCGTAATCACTAGCTTGGTTAGGCAATCAGGCTGTGCTGCGGTTTCCAACGGAACAAAGAGATGCGCCGAGTTGGGTGTGATTGTTTAGCTTGCAATCATCAACAGCCGCACGTGAGCCCAGCGTTGGCAGAATATGTTACTATTATATCTTGTTTTTTTGCTGTCTTGAATTCATAATTCTGTCCATATTTGTACGTACATGAACCTACCGCTTCCCGAAAAGTGTTTAATGTTGAAATTACGCAGTGACCCCCTAAATGAAGGATTTTTTCCTAAGCGTGATTCTCATTAATTCAATTGCAATAGCATGTTGTCTCTGTCATTTTGATATGTTAATCAAATGATCGAATCGAATAAGTAGAAGCAATGAATAATTACCATTTTATTCAAGATTTTTAAAGTATGGTTGACAAGCAGACACGAAACGCCGGACCAATGCTGGCTTAGTGCTGGCTCACCGGCATTAAGTTTTGTGTTTGCTGGGAGATTAGACAAGACCGCGTTCCAGACATATCAAGCCAAACATATTTTTAAATTAATAATCCGATTGAAATCCATTTAAATAACAACGAGGTGATGGGTGAGTGGCCTATTATTTACAGCGGCGCTGATGATTTAAGTGAAATCCCCCCCCCCGCCCCAACGCTACTATGTCTTGCTATATATAATAATTGTCAGCACTTGATTACAATAACAATGTCGGTCCTCCATTTAGCATAATAGCAAAAACAGCGATGCCGATAGAGACAAATAAATAAAAATGCTTACTTTTTTATACACACATAAACATTCTATTTTTTAGCTTGGGTATAACAACATAAAAGTAAATCTTAATAATTTGAATCTGCCTCTTTGTGCCTTTGACCTATTAACCGCCAAATTATTCAATTAGAATTTTCACCCACTTGAAGTTGTGTCTCGCTGAGCGATCCACAACTTCAAGTGAGTGCAAATTATTCAGATTTGACAAAATGAAGGTTAACAAATTTAAAATCTTGCCGATTAATGTCACTTTTTTATCTTTAACATGTTTAAAAGCTGATATGTAATGTGCTAATAAAAAATTCTGACAGGCGGATTGGAATCGCATCTATCAAGAAAAAAAGTGTATTTCTTCAATTGGATCTGACAAGATGTTTCCTAATTAATAGGGACTACTTTTCTTAATTGAATCTGTGTCCATATTCTTCACTATCCAGGGCCGCACACAATACTCATTACGGCCTCCATAGATGAAGCAGCATAATCCGTAGCGTGTAATTTAGTCCAGGGCATTTATGAATCGGGATAGAAGAAATTGCAATCGAAGCGATTTTGCATTTCAAATCAGTATTGCATCCTAAATCCTACATGAATTTAAACGAGACTGGCATTTGGGGTGGTGAGGCTATGTGACCCGTCATGCGAAAAAGATACAACCTGGTGGCGATGTTACAATTATTTATAAATTCATTTAAAATTTAATTTGAATGGTTACATAACTGTTGTAGTCATTGTAGCTGTTCTACATAATACATATATACATGCATATACCTCAGAATTATAAACATACACTATCTTCGTGGATCGGCGTGGTTCCGAGAAATAAATAATGTTTCCTTTTTTTTCACAAAGGAAGACATGTAGACTGAGATGATCCTGCTGTGGGTGTAATGCTTCGGTGCTGCTTGTTGCTAATATGGCAAATCACATGTTTTACGGAGCATCATATGTATATACAAGTACAAGTGCACACTGCTGACAAGAGGGCTTGTACCAGTGTTATTTTACAGTTGGTCCACTGTCTGTGACGTTGGCCCAACAGCAAAATAACACTGGAGCAATGCTTCGTGCTTTCATTAACAAGGTAAAACAGAAAACGCATTTAAAAGTACCGGAACCAATACTAAGCTTTATAACAGGGAAATATCAAGGTGAAGATATGTCTATTTGAAAACATGCATACTTATGCTTGACAACATGGAATTACATTTGGAATTGCTTAAATACTGTTCATTCAACCTTATAATATGGTTTGTCTTGTTTCTCGCCCCACAAAAGATCAATTAAATACATAACATCACAGCAGCAAAAAATTATCTGAGAAAGCGTAAAAATGTATGAAGAATTACATTATTATAATAATTTAATTGAAATGGTGATGTGTGTCAAAATGCGCAAGACACTGTGAGTAATTATCTATTATTGGTTATGCGAAATTATACACCACTGCTAAAGTTTAAGGTAAGGTTTTGCACTTTTGTCTTGATATGTTAGTGATATATCTAGATTAATCTACACAGAACACTCAAGTTTGAGTGCGGGTTGTCATTCATGTTCAGTTCTTGACGCATTCTTGATTAACAGACAACATCATATCTACATTTAATATGTTCTCACCACCCTCACTAATTAGTAACAAAATACTCCTTTGTGCAATCATTTGGAAATGATATTATTATGTTTTCGATTTATTGGGGTAGACAGCTTTTTGTGTCACACTATTTGTGTTAGTTTACACTTTGCTGGGTATTAACCCTTCAAGCGCTGTATTCTTTTTGTAAAATCCATGGAGACGAAAGGGTTTTTTCATTTTGAAATCATCTTAAAAGTCTTAGTAAGCTTTTTCTGATTCATTTGAATACCTATGTTATGGGTCTACGGCCATTAGAAATATTTTTACTCTTACAGTGCGGGGATTGACTTTAGTCGTCAGAATCTGACGTCTGCAGAGTTAATAATATCCACCAAATAAACATGACATGATTGGGTCATTACCGGCTCCATACCGTCTGCTACTATATATACTGGCAGTAGAGCAGCCGTTACAATCCGATATTCAGCTAGCAGACACGAAACGTCGAACCAATGCTGCCCCAGCGCTACTATGTCTTGCTATAATAATTGTCAGCACTTGATTACAATAATAATGTTGGTCCTCCATTTAGCATAATAGCAAAAACAGCGATGCCGATAGAGACAAATAAATAAAAATGCTTACATTTTTATACACACATAAACATTCTATTTTTTAGCTTGGGTATAACAGCATAAAAGTAAATCTCAAGATTTTGCATCTGCCTCTTTGTGCCTTTGACCTATTAACCGCCAAATTATTCAATTATAATTTTCACCCACTTGAAGTTGTGTCTCGCTGAGCGATCCACAACTTCAAGTGAGTGCAAATTATTCAGATTTGATAAAATGAAGGTTACCAAATTTCAAATCTTGCCGATTAATGTCACTTTTTTATCTTTAACATGTTTAAAAGCTGATATGTAATGTGCTAATACAACATTCTGACAGGCGGATTGGAATCGTATCTATCAAGAAAAAAAGTGTAGTTCTTCAATTGGATCTGACAAGATGTTTCCTAATTAATAGGGACTACTTTTCTTAATTGAATCTGTGTCCATATTCTTCACTATCCAGGGCCGCACACAACACTCATTACGGCCTCCATAGTTGAAGCAGCATAATCCGTAGCGTGTAATTTAGTCCAGGGCATTTATGAATCGGGATAGAAGAAATTGCAATCGAGCGATTTTTGCATTTCAAATCAGTATTGCATCCTAAATCCTACATGAAATTAAACGAGACTGGCATTTGGGGTGGTGAGGCTATGTGACCCGTCATGCGAAAAGATACAACCTGGTGGCGATGTTACAATTATTTATAAATTAATTTAAAATTTAATTTGAATGGTTACATAACTGTTGTAGTCATTGTTGCTGTTCTACATAATACATATACACATGCATATACCCCAGAATTATAAACATACACTATCTTTGTGGATCGGCGTGGTTCCGAGAAATAAATAATGTTTCCTTTTATTATTGACAAGGGAAGACATGTAGACTGAGATGATCCTGCTGTGGGTGTAATGCTTCGGTGCTGCTTGTTGCTAATATGGCAAATCACATGTTTTACGGAGCATCATATGTATATGCAAGTACAAGTGCACACTGCTGACAAGAGAGCTTGTACCAGTGTTATTTTACAGTTGGCCAACTGTCTGTGACGTTGGCCCAACAGCAAAATAACACTGGAGCAATGCTTCGTGCTTGCATTAACAAGGTAAAACAGAAAACGCATTTAAAAGTACCGTAACCAATACTAAGCTTTATAACAGGGAAATATCAAGGTGAAGATATGTCTATTTGAAAACATGCATACTTATGCTTGACAACATGGAATTACATTTGGAATTGCTTAAATACTGTTCATTCAACCTTATAATATGGTTTGTCTTGTTTCTGGCTCCACAAAAGATCAATTAAATACATAACATCAAAGCAGCAAAAAATTATCTGAGAAAGCGTAAAAATGTATGAAGAATTACATTATTTAAATAATTTAATTGAAATTGTGATGTGTGTCAAAATTCGCAAGACACTGTGAGTAATTATCTATTATTGGTTATGCGAAATTATACACCACTGCTAAAGTTTAAGGTAAGGTTTTGCACTTTTGTCTTGATATGTTAGTGATATTCTATCTAGATTAATCTACACAGAACACTCAAGTTTGAGTGCGAGTTGTCATCCACGTTTAGTTCTTGACACATTCGTTGTCCCCCAGACAACATCATATCTACATTTATTATGTTCTCCCCACCCTCACTAATTAGTAGGCCTAATAAAATACTCCTTTGTGTAATCATTTAAAAATGATATTATTATGTTTTCGATTTATTGGGGTAAACAGCTTTTTGTGTCACACTATTTATGTTAGTTTTATCATTGCTGGGTATTACCCCTTAAAGCGCTGTATTCTTTTTGTAAAATCCATGGAGACGAAAGGGTTTTTTTCATTTTGAAACCAGCTTAAATGGCTCAGTTAGCTCTTTCTGATTCATTTGAATTTCTATGTTATGGGTCTACGGCCATTAGAAATATGTTTACTCTTACAGTGCGGGGATTGACTTCATTCGTCAGAATCTGACGTCTGCAGACTTCAGATTCTGACGACTAAAGTCTATCCCCGCGCTGTAAGAGTTAATAATCTCCACCAAGTAAACATGACATGATTGGGTCATTACCGGCTCCATACCGTCTGCTACTATATATACTGGCAGTAGAGCAGCCGTTACAATCCGATATTCAGCCGTTCTAGAGAGAGAGAGAGAGAGAGAGGGAGGGAGAGAGTATGTATCGGCACATCAGGCCTACCGTATCAATGTGTAAAGTGTAGCCAGTCCAATTGATTTAGTAGTATTGGGCCAATACTAGGTCAATGTAGTGATGTGATCAGAGTTGACCTCATGGAAAGAATCATAGATCTGCACTCATTATGAACAACCCGTTAACACATTAAATTTCACATGTCACGTTCTTTTTGTATATCTCCTTTATACATGCCGAATCATACTGATTCTTCGCTACATGTGTAAATTCATTGCAAATTATCCAAAGTAGGGCCCATTCCCCTAAAAAATGTATACTAGAGGTGCGGAGCATCATGCTGTGTCTGAAAGTAGCAGCCTTGATTCTCACCCGATCCGACAGAGTGACAGGCGGTGCTCGTCTTATCTTGTAAGCACCTGTTTGCAATTTGTGAAGAAGCCATTGAGATTTCAGGACACATTTTGTTCAATGCTGGATCGAAGCTGTGTCTACGTCTTCGACGTTGGAACAGTTTTAATACAGCGTTGAAAAAATACTCTACACCATTACGTATCACGATCTTGAAACAGGCAGTTCGTGGATTGAAATAGCAGAATGGCCTTGGTTGGTATTCACCACGCTAGTGTTATACTGCATGGATGAAATAAGAACCAATGGTTTAGTATGATGATCCACAGCTGCGCAGTGTAGGATCAACTTACATATTAAACTGTTCCTCGTCTTAACCTTTGTTCCAGGAGAGTGGTGGTTCAAATAACTGGATTGATATGTAGATCAAGCGTTGGGCGGGGGTTATGGGGTCGTCTCGAATATCCGGCCTTCCGTCCGGCCGCCGTCTATCTGTCCTCATTTTCGTTTCTGGAGCAGATCTCGAGAACCCATGGGTTTTTTTCTTCATATTGCTCACACACATCCCTCAGCGGGTGTAGATCAGCCTTTTGGAGGTTGTAACATTTGGCTTACTTTTTTACCTCTGGCCAAAATAGCCTAATATCTGAAAAACACTTTGCGTTAGCTAGAACTGATGATTTCTAAAAAATCTGCGGTCTTAGGGAGGGATGTGCCCTGAAAAATCTCGACTCAAACAAATTCAAAATGGCCCACTGTAGGCCATAATTAACTTTATTATGCCTTAATCTGCAAACCGTGCCAGATAGATGGACCAATACTAGAAAACAAAATGTGCGGTTGCAGGTAGGGATATGCCATGAAAAATTGTATCTTGATAAAATAAAAAATGGCCGACGTGTGGCAAGTACTGACTATGGTATGCATATTATCGGGTAAATTGTGCCAGAGAGCTAGACCATACATTATATCCGGCAAACTGCGCCAGATAGCTAGACCATTACTATAAAAATGTGCGGCTTCAGGGAATGATATGCCCTGAAAAATGTCAGCTCCATCAATTATCATTGACTTTAATATCTGTAATATATTTGATAAACTGTGTTGGATAGGTGAATCATTTACTGTCAAACAAAATGTGAGACTTCAGGGAAGGGTGTACCGGGGCGACCGGGGCGATTGGCATCTCGTCATTGATTGTACTGGACTGCATAGAGCCAATGGTCTTACGTAGCGTAGTGATGCATTTGGACATTATTTAAAAAAAAATCCTTTCTTAATATTTGAAATTAACAGCCCCTTCATATTAAAAATTCTGAAGCGCCGCACCTGCACCTAATCAATAGGCAACACGTTTTTTTTTTTTTGTAAATTGGATTTTTTTTAAATATATATTTTTTTTAAGTAAAACTCGCGTAACCCTAGGAATACAGATGTTGCTATAATAAATATTTCAAAATATAAATATTGTACTCACTATATCTCTGCCATGAAATGTTTTGTTATTTATTTGATGAATTGAAATTATTGTACAGCATGTCCACAAAATGATGTTGCTAATAGTAAAAAAGGTGCAATAATTTAAAGTGGATTTTTGCAAACAATACGAGTGCGCTTTCAAGTTCTATAAACGAATAGGATACGAGGAATCATTAAATGACAATGGGAATGCGCTAAAAGCCGATGGAAAAGTATTGAAGGCTGATGGAAACACGATTTTAACGATTTTTGCATCTTCCTATCGCTTTCAGTTCAACGCCTCTTCGATGCAATTGAAGGCCTTTCCGTTGCCGTTAAACGCCACTTTTTCGCCCTGAACGTACTTTCAGTTTAATTCCTCTTCGTTGTAATAAAAGGCCTCTCCGTCGCCCCTTGACTTTTCATGACCCTCAATTGCAATTGACATTGCATATGTCCTTGAATCACAAAAATAATACTTTAAGTAGATTTTCCAGTCAAAATCTAATGAAAAAGGGGTATTACATATTTTCCAAACTTTATTTATTAAAACTTATATTTTCTCTTACTTGACTTAGAAATTGACTTTTTGATCTCGAAGATGACCTCAAATAATCAGACTAGTTTCAGAAAATCACATGAAAATGGGTGCTTTTCAAGATGGCACACATCGGATTTGAATTCAGCACACAAAAATCTATAAGAAACATTAAAAAAACATACATTGTATAAATGACAAATCAAGATTAGGTCATCTCTAACTCCAACTTTTACATCTAGAAAATACCTCAAAATGACGGCACTGAGCGCGCATGTAGCCCCCGTCTAACGTGCTCCTAACGCCTGTCCAGCGAACATAAAACGTTTATTATGGGCGTGCTAAATGACTCCCCGATTTATTCGTGCGGCGTGCTAGCAATGCGCTATGTGCAATCGTTAGCTTGATTACCCTGCTAACGCGCAGAGCGTTAACGCAGAGCGTTAACAAAACGCTGTGCATTTTAGTCATAAACTCGTTAGCTATTCTCATTACCCGTCAAAATTCATGGACGCACAACGATGCACTGCTCTCAATTTTGTCTCCCAAGGCGTGACTGCGGGAAAAAGTCAATTATTGTATGAGGTGACCAAACACTTGCCGAAACAGGTGAGTTTTTAAAGACCTTTCTGTAGACGGATTTTTAATATCACAATTTCAATTTTTAATTTAACTGTACGTATTTTGTAGTTCAACAGGTGGATACTTGTAAATACCAGTCATAAAAATATAAAATGACAGCTAATGACAGCAATACAATTCAAATCATACCTACTGAACTTTCAGACGGACAATAAAGTTGATGAATTATACATGCTCAAGTTCCATGAACAGTTTAACCAAATCACGATTAACTATTAAAATGTTGTGTCGGCTTAACCCTTTTTAGCGCGGCGATCTCCTATAGACGTCAGAATATGACGTCTACAGACGTCATATTCTGACGTCTAAAGACGGTCCCGGTACTGAAAGAATAAAAAAAAAATATGGTGGCAGTTGACCTATAACAAAGGGATTCAAATACATCTGAAAGAGCTAACTAAGACTTCCATGATGATTTCAAATTGAAAATACCCTTTGGTCCACATGGCTTATACAAAAATATTTCAGCGTTGTGAGGGTTAAGTGCTGGTATTTACCTAGAACCCAATGTGTTGCGAGATTTCGTCGTGCAGTGCTGCATATTTGACATTTGTACCAATAATTATCAGAAGTACTATAAATTAAATCGCATCGGATGACCTATAAAAAACATTAGTAGTGGTATCGTTCTTGGCATAAGGCTGCTAAGGTTCGAGCTGCAGTTGCAAAACACCTGGCACCAAGTCTGTACTTTTGGACTACCAAAAACTGCTCTGGGATCGAGCGCGTAGAGCATGTAGAGCACGATATATCAGGAGGATATGATACTTTATGGGGAATTTGACCGATAGACGATTAAGTTTGAAAAGAATTGGTGAGATATGGTACCTTCTGCTGGTTTAAGCTACCACTCTAGCTATCACTCTAGCTACAGCAACTGCACCTCGCTATCTACTCCGTTCAAGATGTATACACTTATAATAATTTATGTACAGCATGCTGATAATTCGCTCTCAACTTGCAGGGGTCACTCTTAATGACGAACAGTGACGCTTAATTTGATCTGACTTTTAATTTTAAATGTGTGGGCTGTGCGCTTTTGTATGTGTGGCTGAGATATAGTTACTATCAAATCAGGAAACAGAACATAAGTATCATAGCTGCAAGCATTAAAAATTGCTTTGCTTTTCGATTTTTTCAAGAGATTCCGACAAGTGATATCCTATTTTCATTTGGCAATTGGCATGGCTGAGTGGCTCGGGTACGGGTAGCTATTTTAAAATAATGCTGTTTTGATGTTAAACCAACATTGGTTCGACGTCGGTTGTTTTCTGAGAAAGCAGCTATCATTGACATGGGGGCATGTTAAAATGAGATTGATTTGTGAAACCAACGTTTTTCTCACTCAGTGATATTTTACTGTTTTTTTTCACAAGTACAACATGTAAAGACATGCAATTCCACAACATGTGTTAAATTTTGTTTTTAAATCATTAATGAACCTTGTAAAATAGTACCTAAAATGACAAGTATTGACCAGTGTTGACCAATGTCGGTTTAACATCAAAACAGCATTATTTTAACATAGCCATCCGTATCCGAGCCGCTGCTGTTTGCTACGACTTCCATGTAGCCCAAAGTTAACAGCAACGATTCCGCACACGGACACAGTGCTCACACTCCTTAACGCACGATTATAAAGTGCGGCACGTGTACATATAGATAACTCTTGTATTACTATGGAAACTATTAAAACAAATTTTGATATTTTCATTTATATTCTAATTTAAAAAGAATTATTGATATTTGTAATGATTAATAATATTGTAAAATTGAGAACAAATATTTTAAATTAATAAATCAACTATTATTTTTTTAAATTAATTTAAAATTAAAAAATATAATATTTGTGTTTGTTTTAAAAATAATAAAAACTATTCAATTGACGTACAAAGCTTGTCACTGTTTGCTCCTGGCGCAAGTCCGTTCGTAAACTATTCCAAATGCTAACTACGCGATTAGAATATAAATGTTTAAACGTCTTAGTTCTGACTTGTCTCGGATAAAAGAGTGATCCATTCTGACCTGACCGTAGTCTTCTGTCAGGCTCGTAGTATCTCAATAATGATGCAACACTATTAGAAAAATCAGACACAAATAGTGATTTAAAAAGAAGTTTGATGTCCATCATCTCTCTGCGAAAAGACAATGGTAAGATATGTAAGAGCTTACAGCTCACAGGAACTATACTATGCCAAGCCAAAAAAATACATTGAACCAATGCTGGTTTGATGTTGGGCTAACGTATGCGATGCTGACCCAACAGTAAACCAACATTGGCCTAATTTTTCGAGTTAGGTGGTTTTTAACTGATAAAACCAAGAGGGGCAGAAAACAACATACATGTACACCTGTACACATCGACTCATTTCTGTGTATTCTGTGGAACGCAGTGACGTCATCGGAAACTCTTTTCAATGGTTACTCTCGGTAAAAATAATGTTATATAAAACCACCTCTCCCATACTTCATTGTATCATCTAGCTCTATGAAAACATTGGCTATTGATTTTCACAGGATTGTAAAGAAGACACAGCGCGATGAGATCACTTTTTGTCTTCAAAATAAAAATTACGCTTGGTAAAGGTTTTGATATTACGTTGAACCAGTGCTTTGCCAACAGAGCCATTAATAATATTTTCTTCTTGAGAATTTTATATGTGCATTGACGTGTTATACGACGAGTAGCGACAACCAAGAGTGAAAACAACTTCATCACGTTCATCGCAACATCTGCACACAGCTTGATAGTACTGTATCAGAGTGCGTTCACTGACTAATATATTACTTGTATAAATATAAATGTATCCTGCTGTTCCAATATACCAGCTCTCAATAACTTGATTTTGCAAAATCTACCCCGATTTGTTTAGTTTTACATTTTTTAGGCTTATAACAGAATAATGAATCACGGCTGACATCCCAGCAAACACAAAACATTTGTATAACATTTGTACAATGTTGGGTCAACGTCTTCGACGTTGGCCCAACATTGTACAAATGTTATACAAATGTATTGTGTTTACTGGGATTTACCATGCTCAATATTTCATACAGTGGCTGTCGGAGATATATACTTACAATTTATTTTGCCTAACGTAACATACAGCTGGGAAAACCAGATATTGATTTCTTTATTTCTGGTAACATGCCGTTCAGTGGTTTGCGCTTTAGAAAAATATGCTTCGCAGTCGCGCACTCTAGAAGACTATTAGTAGACATGCTAAGAGCTCTAAAATGGCCAACTACTGCACTTTTTAGGGCAAGCATGCAATTTGGTATGGCTGATCCTTAGGTTCAACCAAAACTTTTTATCCAAAGAGCCAAGTTGTATCCATATCTAATTAGCCTTAATTAGCATAATTATATGAATTTCTGAAAAATGGAGATATCATACTTTTTCACCATTTGACCAAGAAACATGATTGAAATATGGATTTAAGATAATTTGATACTGGGGGAATCCATTTATGGTATTGTTTGAACATTCAGTCACCACCTTGACCTTTAAAATGAGTGGAATTATCATAAATTATGATAATTTACAGCAAAATTTTGATAATTTAAAACTATGGTATCAGTTCATATGGAAACTCAACTAACAGTTTCATTTTAGCCAATTTGAGGACAGTAGATGCATTTCTGATGGTATTTCGTGAATTAGTGACTATCGTAACCTAAAAATCCAAGATGGCAGCTTAATTGCCGATATCTTCAATGTCCTAACCGATTGTACATTTAGATTTATATACAGTTTAAGTGTGAAATATACTTTTAAGACAAGGAGGGTCATTCAAGGTTGCTACTGCTATACAAATTATATACACATGAAAGTTGTATAATATCGGAAAGTATATTTAGGATGTTTGACTAGACAAATGGAAAGACACAACCAAACATTCATAACACAAAAATATGTTCATCCGCTCTGGATATGTAAACGACCACTTATGTAAACATTTCCCGTTGCACCCACACGTAGAATTCCAAGCTTGTCCTCCAGTAATTCATTTGTACGGTGACTTGCAGTCTTTTGTGCAGCCACATTGAAAATATCCAGGCAGTTTGTTCGATATGGGAGGGCTGGTAATGTAGACAAAACTTGGAGGTGCACTTGGTTTTTCCTGCGACCATACACATGCAGTGGGTGAGGAGATATCTGAATTGCCCCAAACATGACCACTCTGAAGAAAAATTAAAATAATAATTATTCCTACATATTGGTATTCATTGGTGAGGTATTGGAACATAGGAAGTATCAAATGTTCTACTTGATAAGCAAGCTAGAGTATATGTTGGTGCAGGACAACAGAAGTAGGTGGCATATGCTCAAAACCTCTTCCTTTATATAGGAACTAATAGAGCCTCGCTGAATCTACTAAGGTATTCTCGTTTATTTCCATGTTGGGGATATCTTCGTCCTTAACGCCATAAGGCTTGTGAACAAACTCATAGAGGATTGGAGTGTATATCTCAATCATTTCTGAATGTCGGGTTAGCACACGATAGCAGCTTCAGTGCCAGAGTTAAATCAGTCAATGACCGCTACACACCCCAGGCTGTCTTCTTCCCCTTGCCATAGAAGGCACTCACTGTATCGCAGCCTGTCAGTGAATGAAAGGATGGTAAAGCCATTGATCGCGATGGGCCCAAGTTACATACAATCTCATGGGCAGGAAAATATCTGAAAAAAAAAAAAAAAAAATTTCATTAAAAAAATTCAAAGCAAAATAACCACATGTATTTCCTGTTTTCATCACAATGCCTTACTTCAAGTGCTTAGCTGTTCCGAGAGCCACCCATAGTTCATCAATTCTACTTCCCAATTTTGCGACAGTCTATAGTACTCCAACATCACTGTCACTAATGCGGACAAGTACTTGACGATGTCCCTCATACACAGCAGTATTATGCAGCATCATCCTGCTGTCTGCTTCCTCATGGGTACAGGGTGCAATTAAACTCAAATCTGCACCAGTCGGATTACTTGCACAGTCCTGTAGCAGAGTGGTGAATATTTGTTTTCCATATGAAACAGAAAAGGATAAGGAAACACATTGTAGAAAAAAGTTTGCTAACTGAAGTTGTGTGCATATAAAATATGATGTATTGCTTACCAGTGGAAGCACCATCTTCATCAAGGCTTTGGCCAGTGTGAGAAACAACTTGTTTGGTCTTGTTTGGTCTACTCGCAGGAGGTTTGCCAAGTTACCAGGTATCTTTGTGGTAAATGGGGGCCTAACTCTCCTACGAATTCCAGTACCCCTCTGCTGTCGAGTTGATGTCTTTGGAGTAAACATCCCAGATAAGATCAACACGCCGGTTATTTTCTATGAAACGAAAGATATAAGGGGAAAAGATTTTGGTGAAGTAATCAACAGAGGTCACAGCAATCGTTGGCCGCAACATTTGGACCACTACTGGACCATCCAAAACAGCTGTAGATGTGTTTGGCCTGCTAGTCACAGCTATAGGAGGAGCAGTGAGATTCAGAATATCACTTTTATTCCCATGGTGCATCTGTGCATTAAATTACTTCTTTTGCTATTTATGTTTGTTAAAAGTCATATTTTCACATTTTTGACCTCTGCATGCATTTTTTGGTGATCTTGAAGTGAAATGGACTGTTGAGATAACATTGAATCACCAAATAATGTCATAATTTGAATTTTCAGTCAAAATCCCACGAAAAAAAGCTATTACACACGGTTTTATCTGTATTTGTTAAAAAATGATATTTTATCTTAATTGACTTTAAAATTGATCTTTTGACCTTGGAGATGACTTTGGATAAACAAAATAATTTCAGAAATGGATTGTTCAGTCAAAATTATATGAAAATGAAGCATTACACTTGTCCCTAGCATCATTTGTTGAAAATTCATATTTTACCTTTTAGTCATAATAAAGTCATTTGACCTTGTGACTTAAAATATGTTTTTCCCAAATGGACGACAACCTGGGTTTGCCTCACTGGAGCACGAGAAATGAGATACATATAGTCGTTTGTTTTTAACCATTCAGCTTAGCAGAACTGATTTGTAGACCAATAATTGGATATGGCCTCTAGTCTTACCTGCAAATGCGCGCTTCACATTATTGTATAGACCTAATTCACAGTTGTGTTTTCAAAGGTCATTCTATAATACTAAATATAGCAAACCAGCCTAACATTATGCCAATAAATAAGTTCAATAAGGGAAGTATCACCAAATTGGT
Source organism: Flabesymbios commensalis (assembly GCA_964017125.1). Lineage (NCBI taxonomy): Eukaryota > Metazoa > Annelida > Polychaeta > Terebellida > Flabelligeridae > Flabesymbios > Flabesymbios commensalis. Next base: position 35,163,515 of record OZ024913.1, read on the forward strand.
CATCATGGTATGTTTTAAACATAATATAGGTGTATCTAATGATATATTAGGCAGTCCATATGTTTCATAAATGTTTCAATAATATACAAAAACATATTTCCCACTGTCAAATTGGCCCAAATCTATATTTTGCATGCCTTTCTGGGTGAATTTGTATCAAATCTATAAATATTCATTTTTGTAGCTACTTAGCATTCATTATGCTAATTAGCGCTAATTACCCATCGAGACAACTTGTCTCTTTGGATAAAAAGTTTCACTTTGCTCTAAGGAACAACCATGCCAAATATCATGCTTGCCCTAAAAAGTGCAGTGCGCATGCTCTTAGCATGTCCACTATATGCCTCGCACAGTCTGTTTTCAATGTGTCTATCATATTTTAAATATTACTATTTTCTACAATTCTTTCACCAGACCGTCATTTTACTGCCCACTCCAGTAGGCCTAAGCATACCACCATCTTTTTATATAGTGGGGTATAATAATTATCTGGAAATACAATATAAAATATAAGTTGAATATGCATATTGCGTTACAAAACCCCCTACTTGTACATATCATTACGCAGGCTCATTTCAATGACTTTAATGCACCCCGCATAATTTAGTGTCCCTATTTAATTATGTATATTTAGGTTATTACTATTCCAAAAATATTGTAAAGCAACTAATAACACTTTGGCTGATTGTTTGTACGAGAGCCCAGCACGAGGCGTTGCACCGGTGCTGTGACACTTGTTGTGAATTGACTCGATATTGGGTAGCTTTTTTGAGTTTTCCACCTTGTACATTTTCCAAATTATGTGCCCTGGCGACGGTTTCATCCACTTCTCTCTGTCCATCACGATTTTGCATGTAAATATGCAGTATTTCACCTTCGTGAAGCTGTCTTTGTTGTTATTGCTATTGATCCATAGAAGATCAAAAAATGGCAAACAACGGCGACTGTAAATACGCACTACATTTTTTGTATGTATTTTATTTTCCATAAGAAACCTGATAACTAGGAGTGCCTACATACGTGAAATAATTATGTTTCAACATGTGAGTCCCCACATGGCTCCACGTGATGCTTGCCGTTAACACATCAGTCTCGATGACTTGATGATGTCCCAGTGCCAGTTCATTGCAAATAGTCCGAAACGTTAAAACAGATATGGCCACAATTATACAATCATTAGGCCAATACGAAAGCAATGATTAGTCACGCGAGATCTGTGATTGAAAATTGGGCTCATCTGTATTCCACCTGTTATTTGCATCTATTAAGGTTTTGTTTCTACGCATCATCACCCTACCAGAATCATCAATACCTTGTTTAGGTTTTTTTTTTAAAAGGTTAGCCCCGAAATTAGCTGCTGGATTATGCAGTTTATTTCTGTAGACACAATGTATAAATAACCTCACAATGACAAGAATGACATAATTTAAAAGTCCATTGTATACTGCAAGTAATTTTTGTTTGTGGGCAAAATTTAGAAATATATAAATGCATTACAACAGTTACTGATTTACAATAGCCGCTGCTCTAATACGTGTCTTAAAATCGCTAAAAAGCTAAAAATCGCTTTAATGCATCCATGTCCGCTGCATGCATGTGATCACTACAGTAACTATATGGCCTATCCTATATCATAGTGCATTTCTGACATGGGTGCAGCCTGCTAACATTCCGTTCTCCCTGAGGTATCCAAATGCCTTTTGCCTTTTTGAATAGAGGTTCATTTGAACCGGGAGAATGACTATATCCGATAACATGTTCAGCAGCTCGACACTATGATAAATAGTGAGAAATATAGACTATTGACGAGCCCAGCGTCTATAATGTCGCTCACTCGAAATCATTATTCTATTATATAGGATATAGTTGTGACGTGATAACAAAAATATAATAGAACCGGACTATATGACTGTACAAGGCGGGGGCCCTAGGGTAGTGGTTAGCACCGCTGCCTTTCACGCCAGAGTTCGGGGTTCGGCTCCCGTTCTCGGCGGTTTAAAAGAAACAAAAAAAAAATAATGTATTTTGGGGAGCCTCCGTGACCGAGAGGTAGCGTGCTCGGCCTCAGACCGCCAGGGCTGGAATTTCGAATCCTATGTCTGGAGGACAGTGTCATCTGAATCATCTCACCATCCTCAGGAGGTTCTCCTGGCCCAGTTTAGCCTATATATGCACAAAGGTGGCCTAAAGCCCGATTAATTTCACTTCATATGACTGTACAAAGTCCCACCACCCAAAATGCCAGCATAGTCCAGCAGAATCGTGGAAAATCATACAAGCATGACATTTTGCACAAAGGTGCATTTGGATGTGCTCCTTCATATTTGAGTAAGAGGCAAGCTTTCTTTTTCCAATATGACCGCCAAATCCAAGATGGCCGCCATCGATCGTTTTAAAGATAAAAACTCCATAATTAGGAATCCAATATGGCCGCCAAAAATCGGCTTAACGTGTGTTTTATAGATGTCCTACTGAGCGATTCGTATGAAAAGCAAATGTGTGATTTATCTTTTCTATCAACCTCCCTACCATCACCCGAAGCTATATAATGCATTATGTAGTGTTATGGGAGGTGTGATGGATCCCAATATGGCTACCAATGACCTCTAAACATGATACTTCCACCATACTAATTCAGAGTGAATAGGACGTTCAGAATCTTTGAGAAGTGCTTTTTGTCTTCGAATATCATTAATGCACTCACAATGAGTGGTTCGAACAAACAAACAAACAAACAAACAAACAAACAAACAAACAAACAAACAAACAAACAAACAAACAAACAAACAAACAAACAAACAAACAAACAAACAAACAAACAAACAAACAAACAAACAAACAAACCGTTCAAATTGGTGTTTTCTTTGATATTGTGTTGGGAGGTATAGTTGGGAGGTGATTTTGTGTCAGACCTGAGCGGTATGAGAGGGATGTTGTCTACGACTCATTCTCATGACGAAATAATGCATACAGATCTTTGATCTCTCACTTGAAATGAGATAAGAATTCGTGAAAAGAGTTTCTTCAGGGAGATAACTGATCAGCTGAATTTGTCAGTTTAGTTGGGCAATTAAACAGTGATATACTGTTTCTATTTATGGGCTACGCGCTCTGTTTTCTGCTTAAGCCTTTTTCAACATAGTCATAAAACTGTTTTCTTTCCGAATTCTCAACTTTTCTCACTGGTTTTACGACAGCTTCTCCGACAATGTGTTTTGTATGCAATACACAAATTCCTGGCTGTTGCGAGCAAATGATCCTGGATTGTCTTTGTGAGTGACTTCACTTTCTTCACAAAATACTGATGCTTGAATGGATCATGCAGTGTTAAGTTTTCAAATTGTTTTAGCTTTCTCAAATTAGTCATTGATGACACGTGTCTCCGACCAAGTATTTCTCGTGGACCTGTAGACCTGTTTCATTAACATACAGAAGCTGTCCACTGTGATTTGGTGTGTATGCCTGGTGTTTGTGACTTTATAACCTTTATATCACCAATCCAATATGCAGGCCTCCAAACATACGTATCATTTTGTCCTCTAAATACTTCTCAGGGAAGGCGGGCCAGAGTTGTCTGCCAATCGCAAAAAGGGGTTATCATTAATTTACAGGCTGACCTGCGTTTATATGATTGGTCTGTGATCATGCATTGGTCTGTTACTACCAGTTGAGCAGAAGATTATGTTCAATTGACTTCTTTCTCAGAGACAGAGATAGCCTACTGGTGGTATAGTGGTGTAGCGCTGGTAATTTGCCTGATGGTTTTCAGTTTTGGATCTCTTTCGAAATTTGCAGGCTCTCTTTCTCTGCCCTGATTTCGTCACTGGGGTGCAGAAGTATTGACAAACAAGTACCATGAAAGAACCACGTTTTGTTGTTTAGCTTACCATGTTGATCTTAATTGTCCCGATGGGGAAGATATACGGAAGAAAGGTCAGGCAAAGACACAACACTCATTACTTCAAAAAGGAGACATGCATCATTACCTTAATCTTTGGGAGCCTCTAAGTCTCACATAACACTGAGAATCCTAAGCCAAACAAGAGGACTGAAGTCCTATATAATCCCCCGCCATAAATTAGGTTAGACTTTTTGCGGTCACAAATATTAAAAAAGTCGATTTGTGGTGGCCATTTTAAATTTCAGTTAAATCACATGCACATTTCCAGATGGTGGGTAGTGTGATGTACAATGTGAATTATTACTGATTTCAATTTTTCAGTTTTTGCGCCCACAAAAAATATGAAGTTTATCCCTGGCGGCCATTTTGAATTTCAGTAAAACCTTAAAAAAATCACTTGCACATCTCCATATTGTGGGGAATGTGATAGTAAAATTTGCATAATTTTCAACTTTAAATTTTTGGATTTTTGCGCACACAAAAAAAATTGCAGTTGACCTCTAGCGGCCATTTTGAATTTTGGTAGCATCTTTAAAAAATCACTTGCACAACCCCATGTTGCTAGGAATGTGATGTGAAAATTTGAAAAAAAATTGACCAGACAAATTTGAGTTTTTGCGCCCCCCAAAAAATTAAAATTGATCTGTGGCGGCCATTTTGAATATCAGTAAAACCTTAAAACGTCACCTGCACATCTCCATATCGTGGGAAATGTGATAGTAGAATTTGAATAATTTCTGACTGTAAGTTTTTGAGTTTTTGCGCCCACGAAAAATTTTGGAGTTGATTTCTGGCGGCCATTTTGAAATTTGGTAGCATCTTTAAAAATCACTTGCACATCCCCATGTTGCTAGGAATGTGATGTTAAAATTAAAAAAAAAATTGACCAAACAATTTTTTTATTATGGGTATGCAATTTTTTTATTTTCTTATTAAACATGATCTGTGGCGGCCATTTTGAATTTCAGTAGAACCTTGAAAAAGACACCTGCACATTTCCATATCATGGGGAATATGATAGTACAATTTGAATAATTTCTGATTTTAAGTTTTAGAGTTTTTGCGCCCACAACTTTTTTTAAAGTTGACCTCTTGCGGCCATTTTGAATTTTGGTAGCATCTCTAAAAAATCACTTGCACATCCCCATGTTGCTAGGAATGTGATGTTAAAATTTCAAAAAAAAATTGACAAGTAGTTTTTGAGTTTTTGCGCCCACAAGAAAACGTGACGCCGGACGCCGGACAGAATCCTGGCGCGACTAAAATCCCCCTTCCCCTACGGGCGGGGGATAAAAAGGCATTAATCAGTGTAGAGTAGCAGAAGAAGCTCTCTAGCCTTTTGCTGTGATATTAGGATGTTGAACCCTCACGACGGCAGTTTTGTAACGGATCAGCTGTGAAAATAATGGTGAAAGGCAGACATTCATGTGCCACTTTTTATTTATGCATAATTTTATAATGCTACTTAATATATGTATCATAATCATGAGGAATAGGTGGGTTTTCCATAAGAAGGTCCAAAATGTTTCTATGCCTCTATTTCATGCAATAACATCAATATTTTTTTGTGAGCTAACTGTTAAAGATGACGTTTTTTCTAGCAGACGGATTTGACGATAATGGATGAGAAATTCACCTTTTATCTCCATTTTGAGTGACTTGTTTATGGATTTACAGGCTTATACATAGGACAAATTTATTCCTTGTAAATTGCGCTGATCTGGAATATACTAACAAAATATTATTTCAAATTCCATGGTGAATGATGCTGTTTTGGATTTTATATAAGAAATTAAAGGCAAAATTTCGATCAATTATTATTTTGAATCAGTCAGCTAGACTAACAGAAGGAATTTGTGAAAGGAATGTATTTAAATTATTATTCATGTGTGGCCAATTTGTAGGTGTAAAACTTTTGTAAATGTAATGTTCTTGACAACCCAGCTCGCCCCCAACGTTGTGAATAATAGGCCCTACTATAGCTTAAGATTGAATGTTTGCAGTTTGTCACCTGGTGTAGGCTACTGCTTAAGCGTCATTGGCAGCCATATTTGATTTATAAGATATCTCATAATACCCTATATGCATCATATATATGGCTTTCATGTGAGAGTAGGAAGGTGTATATAAAAGATTAATCCCAAGTTTGCCTTCACTATCACGTAAACAGTAAAACATTTATACAACACAGGCTAGGCTAATTTTGGCAGCCATATAGGATTGCAAGCTATGGAAAGGTATTACTAGAGCGTATAGACCTTCAAAAGGGTCAATGGCGGCCATCTTGGATTTGACGGCCATATTGAAATAATTAAGCTTGTCTCTTACTCAAAAATGAAAAAGCACATCCAAATGCAAAATTGTGCAAAATTTAATGCTTGTATGATAAAATGCACACACCTTTCACCATTCTGCTGGACTAGCACTATTGAACGACATGTAAACTGCCTCAAATCCGCAGGCCAATTTCACCATTTTAACCCTATCAAACATTTAGTGTAACATATCGGGACAAGGCTTGAAATGTCCTTGTTCAAAAGGTCGGGGGCCCTGGGGTAGTGGTTAGCACCGCTGCCTTTCACGCCAGAGTTCGGGGTTCGGTTCCCGGTTACGGCGGTTTGAAAGAAACAAAAATGTTTCTTCCCCATCCACGTGTGAAAGTCAGTATTGTGGGGAGCCTCCGTGACTGAGAGGTAGCGTGCTCGGCCTCAGACCGCCAGGGCGCGAATTTCGAATCCTGTGTCTGGAGGACAGTGTCATCTCAATCATCTCACCATCCTCAGGAGGTTCTCCTGGCCCAGTTTAGCCTATATGTGCACAAATGTGGCCTAAAGCCCGATTCATTTCATTTCCTTGTTCAAAAACAGGCCCACTATGGGTATGCTTTAAGCTACGCACCCTAGCGTGTGAAAACGTCACCACTGTTCCAATTGGACTGAAATCCGTACCCTCTTTCACAGAATAGACACAGATCATATTAACTTACTCTGTCCCTGCGAGATTTTCATGAAACAGTTATATCTGACATCCTTGACGAAGGAGATGTGTGTTTATTAAATATTCACATAATTATAACTTCTTTGTATTTTATTTTGTTATACTAGAGGTGGAAACAGCCGCATTCAAAATATTTTGTTTGATGATTCCATAAGTAAATTTCGGCTTATTTAGGGTGGCGAGATCACAAGGTAACCATCGTGGCGAATAAAACATAGTGAAATATAGTGCATTATATAAAGGTCGACAATAGGCCAAAGAATGACACACATTTAAAACCGCAAACCAGAAAATAAGTAATAATGGCAAAACTAAAAGACGATAATTATATATAGTTTAGCCTCGATAGTAGGTCTCTACATGTCTAAATTCTCCTCACGTGTTCGCCGATTTTTTAACATTTTTTGTCGCCAATTTCGCCAATTGATTGCCGTTTGGTGAGATATCTGCCTAAGTTCTGCTCGAGTGTTCACAGCATCCAATGGAACCGATTTGAAGTTAACATCACGTAAATCGGTCTCAGGCAAAACGCAGACGACATAAACCATTTGTTTTAGTTTGGCTTAACCTCGAGGAAGCGCCTCATACTTTGTCTCTGTCAAAGGAGCAGCGCTGCTGTGGAGCGAGCAGTTGCTTTTTGTGTTTGTAGCACTCTTCCCTCCTCAGGGATCCATCCTTTACCACATGATCCCACTATTTCTGTCGGCTTTGCATGATGTGATATTTTTACGTTTCAACAAGTGTAAAACAGCAAACACAAAACAGAGTCGCGGGAATGGCTTAATTCCTGTACAGCTAAGGTATCTTTTTAAATTTCCACTCACTTTAAGTTGTGTCTCGCAACCGCTACCCACAATTTGAAGTGGTTGAAAATTACTCATATTTGTTCAACAAAACCAAGCCAAATATTTGCAAAGTTTTATGTTTAAAAACACATGTCAGAACACATGTCATTCCAAATAGCTGTGATTTATTCTGCTAATAAAACAGAATAAAAACGATTATGGTCGTGCTTATAGCGCTTAACGATGGGTTAAAACAATAGTGTGCTAAGTGACATTTTTGGCCTTTAAAATAACAATCAGCTAAGTCAACTATACTATGTATAAAGTTTGAATTTATTCCAAATTCAGATTTAAAAACAGACCAAGTCGACTTAGCACATTGTTATTCTCGTGAAAAGGAGCACATATCAGCATAATATCTTTCCAACACAGGACCAAGTCGACTTGACACATTGTTGTTCTGTTATTACATGCTCATGGGCTCTGTTTCTGGGACAAAAAAGATGCAAGTGCACTTAGCGCATTGTTATTCTAAGACTTTCGGACAGCACAGGAGAAATGCCTGGACTTAGCTCATTGTTGATCTAGGAACAATCTCTGTATAGTCTGTTTTCTTAGAATAACAATGAGCTATGTCAACTTGGTATCTTGTTGATCCCAATTTTGCTTCTGTAAATCGTTTTGGAAGTTAAAAAATACTCTGCTAACTTCACTTGATCTACTGTAAAATTCCAATCGCTGTGTGTTTCATCAGTGTAAGTCCAAGTCTACATGCTGATAAGTGGATTTAGCAGACTGTAGTTCTAAGCAAAACGATAAATACAATTTTGCTTTCAAGTCGACTTGACCCACTATTGTTTTAGACCATCGTTAAAGGGTTAATATTGGACCAGCCCCAGCAAACACAAAACATTTGCATAACATTTCTACAATGTTGGACCAGCGTCTTCGCCGTTGGTCCAGCATTGTAGACATGTTATACAAATGTTTTGTGTTTGCTGGGGCGTCGCAGCCAATCTGTGCTGTTTTCTACGAGGATCCTTCCTCCCCACCATAAATAAGAAGTGATGATACAGGTGATGAATGATGATAATCCTGCTTTCAGGGGCCTCTATGGTTCACAGAAGAAATTGCAATATGTACAAAACAAATAGCATTGCAAATGAGCGAAGAAGTAATGGGAGAGGCAAAATATGGGGGAAGGGGTGGTAGACAGGACAATCACTGAACCACTCTTCTCCAGCAGGCCCAGAATGCCCCTACAGGATGCCGCGAGGACAGACATCTGAACTATGCACATAAAGGCGTCCATGTAACAAGTACAGAAGTATATCAAGCTTATTCAATTAATTAGTTGAATAATTAAGGTAATTCAAGATATTCAAGATGATTACAAATATTCTATTTTAAATCTGTGCTAGTTGTCACTTGTGCTATCAACTTGGTTTGTATATGTTATCAAATTGTATTATCCACGTCAAATATAAACACGTCTGTCACTAAAGATTGTCATTCCCCCGCCTGCAGTTTTGTCTGTATGTGAAAACTGGGAATTAATTAATGAAGAATTGCATGCCGCCAATGATCACCGGACTATACAACAACCTCTTACTTTGAAAAATGTGTTTTTGCAATAATGAAAACGAAACTTAACTTCAAATGTGTCCTCACCCTGTGATGCCCACCCCCCCCCCCCCCTGACCAAAGTTTGAAAAACCGAAGCGGGTAGGCCTACTGTATTATTTCAAGAGTTTTGCCTCCCCCCTGCCTCCCACAAAAAAACCCCTCATCGGTTAAGAGATGGAGAGAGAAATCATTTTATTAAAAAAAATGGTCTCTACTCTCTGATACCCCTCAACAAGACAAAATATATTTAAAAACCTTTGAAAAACCGGAACGGTTGCTGTAATAATTTCAAATGCAGTGTGTTATTCAAAAACATGGTGTTCAAACATGCTGAATAAACTTCCAAGCTAAAAAGTCAATGATGACCCCTGTTATTATAGAACAATTTCTAAAGGTTTTAGTGACCAAAATTATCACGGAACAGCCCTCATCTTTGAACTAGTCCGATCGCTATGGGGGAGTTGCACGCACAGAGCATTCGGTAATCATGATATATGATATGCTGATAAATCATGATATATAGTGTGATTTCGCCAGTATTTCTGTCCACTATTAGGACTAAAAGGTGAGTCAAGCTAACATCAGTGTTCTGTGGCAGGTTCATTGTCCGAAAAAGAGTTCATCATAATAATTTGGTGACGGTATGTGGATTCTCAGATTAAGTTGGTAATGTAAAAAGATGTTTATTTTATTTCGATAAATGGTGATTGATTCTGCTTCCCGTACGTGGTCCAAGAGGTAACAACGTAATCGTCGCGGATCTCAATGTTTGCTGACGATTCTCGAAAAATTTGATAAATCACTGAGATATGACTGATTGCCAGCTGAATAATGCTGTGTATGTCAGAGGGGTCATTTTAAAATTAACACGTAATCTTATGGGCAGTAACGTCTTGAACAGTGCCATACTGAGAACCTACTTCACCGGAGACCTCTCGGGCAAGAACATACATTAATTTTGCGCACGCTGTAAACTTATTTTGAGAAACAATCAAATAGCAGTGAATTAGGGTAGGCCCAAGTAAGTCAAGGGGACTGTTTACTAGACATGCGAATGCGCCCCATATCGCGAATATGGCAGAAAGCTGACTTGCAGATGCTAGAGAAATTTTTTTGAACGAAAATTATAGAATCTATCATAATCACAAGGAATTTGGGTCTTTGTTAAAAGCGGCTATAATCTTCCCAATTATTATGGAACACCCCTCATCTACGTACGAATTTACCCGACCTATGGGAGAGTTGCACGCATGGTAGCAAATCAGAAGAATCGGTTGAATATATTAAGGAGTGTCTTGTGCTAATTAACCCCATAACAAAATGCAAATGTATTATATTTTAAACGGCTATCGTAACCCGAATTATCACCGAAACCTCCTTCAACAGAACAGACCTTATTATGTCTCCCCTCTATAGAGGTGGAAACATATTGTTTTACCTCTCACCGCTCAGTTGTTTACCTGATCAGTTTTGTGTTTTGTGCGTTCTCTCCGTTTAGCGAGCAGGCGGTCAAACACGAGACGTTGACCCAATGCCGGGCTATTGTTGGCCCACAATTTACGACGCTGAGTCAACATTAGCCCAGTATTGGGTTACCTGTCGTGTTTGACGCCAGCGTCACAGACGGCGGTACCCAACAAGCTTTAGTGCTGACTAACGTTGGTCAATTGTCAACCACGTTGGCTCAGAATTACCCCAATATTGTTTCAACGTCTAGTGTTTGCTGGGTATAATGAAGGGAGATGTCACAACATGTTTATACTTCATGCGGGGCCACTGGCGACGACGTTGGCCCAACATTAAAACAACATAGGGTAAACGCTTGTTCAATCAGCCACTCTCACCTAGATATGTGTGATTTATGGTCTCTGTGATTCGGGGTCGATAAATTCATTTATTGTGTATTCTATATAAACCCACCTCTTTTTCACCCACAAACTTTTTTTCGTTTATTTTTTTATAATAATCTTGATAATACATTATTAGTGATGTATCGTTTCTAGGTAATTTTGTGTCGAAAAATTAATTTTCTGTCTTCTAGATAATGTGAGCAGTATACCACACACACAATTTAAAATGGCCGCCGTTTTTTTAATTTACTGATTTTATTTTTTATCTTGAATTGAAGATGGTTATCATTATTTGAAAGAAAAAATAATACATGTTGGTCTAACATATCATGCTTATTGTAATAATACTATGGCGATTTATCAGCAAATGTAATATGTATGCCACTTTCATGATTATAGTTCTGTTTTTATGCTATAGACTACGCAGTAAACATTGTTTTTTCTGTAGGGGGGGTGGGGGATCCTCTCCACCCAGTTTGTAAACAGTATGGTGGGATGTATCTTCCTTTTTTTTAACTGAAATCTTGTGTTGTCCATATTTTTGTCGTTAACAACGAAGTAGAGCGATATTTGAATCACAGTGGTGTCCGCTGTGCAGCATGATCCAACCACCAGACGGGTTGTCACAGCTGAAGTTGAAACCATTTATATTTTAGGTTGCAGCTATTCAAACAATGTAATACTGGCCTGGAAACTCGAATATTAGTCAATATCAGGGAACAATAACCATTAGAAGAGAGTCATATATAAAGTATCTTGACGTTGTTTTCATGACTCGACCATGCCTATTCCAAATGTGACGAGTTGCATATTCTAAAAATTGAGCAATTAAGTAAAACATTCAAACAAAATTCAAATTATCCGCCACATTTTAGTGTATACTTTAGGTAATAATATTATGCAAGTGTGCATAAATTATTACAGTTGTAGCTGATCTGCTTGTTATTCGATGTAGGCCTATAGGTATTAAAGCATCCGGATTTTTTTATAGTAAATATTGATGTTTAACTATTTTCGTATTGCGGTCATTTTGTAAAAAACATCATACAACACAAAATGTTACAAAACAAGTTAAGTGACAAAACATATTGTACTAGTTTGGACTTCATGTCTAGTGTTTGCTGGGAAAGGGTGATACTAAGTATCTCTACCTTTGAGGGAAGGACAACACATTAAAGACCCCATGTAGTCCCCAGACCTAATTTGCACAATGTCATATTTCATACTATTTTAGATGACTTTTTAAATATGCTCAGCTCCAATTTTTAAACCACTGGAAACGATTTTTCCAAAGGCAAAAGTAGGGGCGGAGCAAATTCGTAACGTCAAAAGGTGGAGACATGCTTGGCTGGTTGTAATACATGTAGCTGATGATGTATTGTATAATTTTATAATACTGACCAAAGTCAACACGGAACGCTGGTCCAACGCTGCCTGGATTCAGGTGCAGAATTGATGGCCATCACCGCGACCGCTCCTGGCCAGCGTCTAGCATTCACTCGGCCCTTGCTCACCCTGTCGATGCGGGCTCATTGAAATGAATAGAAATCTAGTTCAGCTCATGTAAAAATACAAGAAACATGAAACATATACCCGATGCAGTTCCGATATTAATTCAGATTCAATAATGGGCGGTTTTTGTGTGTGAAGTCATGAGGTGAGAGATCCGCCCAGCCCAAGAAATGTGCACATTTATTTTTAATTGCGAAAATAACCGATAATTAGTGGACTAACATAATCTGCTAAGTTAAGAGATTCATTGTGGTATATACTTTAATTATATTGATGAACTGAAATCACTTCAAATGGCCTTAATATGATATAGGCCTATTGTCTGTATCTTTTTGCTCCATCAAAGAGGGTAGATGCATCTACACTCTTTGCTTAGATTGTGAAAGTGAGTCAACGGAGACATAAGGATGGACCATGTGTTTCGGTGAGAATATAATGCTGAACACCACACCCTGAGATTAGCTGCACTCTCTGTCTGGTCAATAAAAGAATCACACAATAAGAACCATTTCTATAACTTATTCGGTGACATTACAGAAATCAATATAATATATTAAACAAATCAGAGAGCTCATTGCATTAATTCTTGTAATCAATACATTTCATTAATACAAATTAGTTATTATAAGAGTATATTTTGGTGCGGGAGACATAATTATGTCATGATGCATATATCAATAACATGTATTTTTATCTTTTAATTATTTAAAATCATTTACACAAATTATATTTACACCACTTTCTATTTTATCATACATGTATTATTATAATGATGTACTGTTCTTTTTATTTTAATGACGCATAAGTCTAGACATACTTCCCATCGCCATTAATATATATATATCTGATCACATTATTAGAGCGATAAAATAAAATTTTAAATGTGTGATATAATTGTGTCATGATCTAAATCTACAGATATGTGCATAAGGGTGCATCTTCACCGATATAATAATTCAGTGGCACCAGTATAGCTCATTGTGGGCTGGTAGAGGCAAAGCCCTGGTGTAGGCCTACCAGGTGCAACTCCCGCTGAAGCAGGTATCCTTTCATTGGCGTACACACATGCACAATGACCATAAATGTTACAATACGTGGGATAACGACAACCGCATGAATATTAAATTAACGCCGCATTAAAATTGTAATATAAACAAATAAATAAATGACCGATATGGCAAAGCTGACATATAAACGGCCAATGAAACCAGTCGTTCGTTTAAAGTTGGACCACCGTCTGAGACGCTGGCCCAACTTTGAACCAACACTGGTTCAACCTCTCATGTTTTCTGGGTACTTCATTTGAAAATATATTGATCGTGCCAATGTCATCATGCTGCTTGGAAAAAACGACAAGGAGTACCATTTTTATAAACTGCAAACTGGCACCATTAAGGACATTGACAGGGTCTGGGTGTATGTAATACCAAGAACACCACATCACAGGTAGACAACTGACAAGGTATAATTGGCTTCATCTAGCTTCCCCACTTTAAACAATCAGTCAGTATTTACTCTCGATAAGAATGTAGGAAAGGAGAAAAGCAGCATTGCATTTGGTGCGTGAAACCATTATTATAATAAAAACACAGACAAAGAGATAAAATAATTATTACATCTCACGGTGCAGTTATATCTGCGTTGCAGTGAGTCAATAATTATACAGTCTACCTTGAGGATGTTTTCCTCATTGTGCTGGAAGTCATTCATATTGTCTTCAACATCATTATACTCGCAGGCAGAGCTAAAAGGCAGTATCTCAGTATCTGTTTACTTTTTTGTAGGCAGATATTGACTTTTTTTGTTTTACAGCATACATGGCTCACACGAGCGTGAATGAAAGACGAACAATGCGCTGATGTGTGTCCGGAAACATCGCAGGCATCCTTGTAACATACCGGAATATCCGTCTGTAGTCCAAGACAATGCATCGACCCTGACCACGTGAAAATGGCATCGTGGCAATTTTTTTAAGAAACCGAAGAGTAGACCTAATACAAAATATGTGTCGCATCCCAGTCGGCGCCCTTCGTTCTGGGATGTGTTCCAGCTTAGGCATCCGGGATCATCTGGAGCGTCTTTTCCAGGTGTGTGGGTGGGGGGGGGGGGGGGGCTGACCTCCAAAAAGTAGATGTGTTTAGTTTATTCGCACACAAATCTAATACTAAGTCTGGTTAATTTGCAAACTTCATTTGGAGCCACCAAATACATTTACAACGGAAACTTGACGAGCAGCTAAATAACAAGGCCTAATCACTGCTAATTGGTTTCATCTAGCTCCACCACCACAAACATTGAGCGGTGTACGGAAACTCGATCTACACGTATTCAAGGACAGACATGCAAGCTGTAGAACCATAATGTAACCATATGTATAATGTAAAAATGTCACACTTACTTCGCCGTATAATATAACCGGCTACATAATACAGGGATTGGCTACATTATACGGTCACAGCGCCAGCTTAGCCTATAAGCGATAAGGTAACCAAGGATGTTAGATGTTCTAGTAGTTCTAGTATTCTTGATGTAACCAAGAAGAACACGTCAATAAAGTTAGTTACTTATTCCTTATTCCTTATTCAATAAGGAATAAGTAACAGTTACTTATTCCTTATTCGAACGAATAAGGAATAAGTAACCGTTACTTATTCCTTATTCGAACGAATAAGGAATAAGTAACAGCTACTTATTCCTTATTGGACCGAATAAGGAATAAGTATCATAAACGTATTCTTTATTGGAAAGAATAAGGAATAACTAACTGGTAACGTATTGCTTATTCGAATTTGGATAAGTAACACTAAAACAAAACAAAAATAAAAGAAGCAAATGCATGCTCACGCTCCACAAAATATGCTGATATACTAATAGTTCTCTGTGTAAAAAAGAGTTAAATCAATAACCTGACGATATTGACATGCACAAAGAGCTTTAAAAGTATATTCACGTGTTCAGACTTGAATAAGGAATAAGTAACTGGCTACTTATTCCTTATTCGCGTTTGAATAAGTAACTGGTACTAATACGGTGAAAACCACTTTAAAATACGAAAACACATCTAGAATACCCTAAAAGTCGGCAAAATACGTTCATATGCTGGTAATTTTATGAAATAAAAGAGTAAAACACCAATCGGATCGCATAAAGAGTAGTACAAGTCTTGTTACTTATTCGGTTTTGAATAAGGAATAAGTAGCTGTTACTTATTCCTTATTCGCGTCTGAATAAGTAACTGGTACTATATGCGGTAAAAACACTTAAAAATACCAAAATACAGCTAGAAAACATTCAAACACGACAAAAGACGTTCATAGACTTGTAATTTGGTGAGATAAATGAGTGAAACACCAATCTGATCGCTCAAAAAGTTGTACAAGTCTTGTTACTTATTCGGTTTTGAATAAGGAATAAGTAACTGGTTACTTATTCCTTATTCCTTATTCGCGTTTGAATAAGTAACTGGTACTAATACGGTGAAAACCACTTTAAAATACGAAAACACATCTAGAATACCCTAAAATTCGACAAAATACATTCATATGCTGTTAATTTTATGAAATAAAAGAGTAAAACACCAATCGGATCGCATAAAGAGTAGTACAAGTCTTGTTACTTATTCGGTTTTGAATAAGGAATAAGTAACTGTTACTTATTCCTTATTCGCGTCTGAATAAGTAACTGGTACTATATGCGGTAAAAACACTTAAAAATACCAAAATACAGCTAGAAAACATTAAAACTCGACAAAAGACGTTCATATACTTGTAATTTGGCGAGATAAATGAGTAAAACACCAATCTGATCGCTCAAAAAGTTGTACAAGTCTTGTTACTTATTCGGTTTTGAATAAGGAATAAGTAACTGGTTACTTATTCCTTATTCCTTATTCGCGTTTGAATAAGTAACTGGTACTAATACGGTGAAAACCACTTTAAAATACGAAAACACATCTAGAATACCCTAAAATTCGACAAAATACATTCATATGCTGGTAATTTTATGAAATAAAAGAGTAAAACACCAATCGGATCGCATAAAGAGTAGTACAAGTCTTGTTACTTATTCGGTTTTGAATAAGGAATAAGTAACTGTTACTTATTCCTTATTCGCGTCTGAATAAGTAACGGGTACTATATGCGGTAAAAACACTTAAAAATACCAAAATACAGCTAGAAAACATTCAAACACGACAAAAGACGTTCATATACTTGTAATTTGGCGAGATAAATGAGTAAAACACCAATCTGATCGCTCAAAAAGTTGTACAAGTCTTGTTACTTATTCGGTTTTGAATAAGGAATAAGTAACTGGTTGCTTATTCCTTATTCCTTATTCGCGTTTGAATAAGTAACTGGTACTAATACGGTGAAAACCACTTTAAAATACGAAAACACATCTAGAATACCCTAAAATTCGACAAAATACATTCATATGCTGGTAATTTTATCAAATAAAAGAGTAAAACACCAATCGGATCGCAGAAAGAGTAGTACAAGTTTTGTAACTTATTCGGTTTTGAATAAGGAATAAGTAACTGTTACTTATTCCTTATTCGCGTCTGAATAAGTAACGGGTACTATATGCGGTAAAAACACTTAAAAATACAAAAATACAGCTAGAAAACATTCAAACACGACAAAAGACGTTCATATACTCGTTATTTGGCGAGATAAATGAGTGAAACACCAATCTGATCGCTTAAAAAGTTAACAAGTCTTGTTACTTATTCGGTTTTGAATAAGGAATAAGTAACTCCTTATTCGCGTTTGAATTAAGTAACTGGTACTTATACGGTGAAAACAACTTTAAATTACGAAAACACATCTCGAATACGCTAAAACTTGACAATAGACGTTACTAGATTTGTAATTTGAGGAGATAAGTGAGTAAAACACCAATATGTAAAGGGTTAAATTTGTATGTTTAATATTTGAAGAGAAATGTTGAACGCTAAGCTTATTTTTTTAAACATTTTAATCATAATACGATACTTATTATTTTGTATTTTCTATGTGTTCATACTCGTTTGATATATGTGACCGTCCATTTCAAAATCAGGCACACATTTTTAGATATGCGTATTTGTATTGATTATATTATAGAGTGTTCTAGAAATAAAAAGAAAACGGAAAGAAGTCTTAAATTTATTCATGTAGTTAGGAGGCTTCAAATATATTACTTAAGTTCTTCACAACCATCTTGACTAGCATATGACGGAAATTCCCGTCGTCACTCGTCAATGTACGTAGCAATAGTATTACATGACGGAAATTTCCGTCAATTTTATTATATTTCAACCAGTACCCCTGGATCCTAGCATGCACTTCACAAGTAATTTTCAAAACAATTCACCGTTCGAACAAGTTCAAAATTGTATGTCATAGTGTGAAGGCCAGGTTAAGTTTATCAAGTTCAAGTTATACATCAACTGAAAACCTCTATCTATTCATTGCAGTGATTGTCTTGATTTAAACAGTAGATTATCGGTATTGGAAGATGCTATATATCCACCAATGATATTTTTATTTACTGCACGATATCAAGGTCACATTGCATTTTCCAAGATCCAGACCGGGGTCATTTTTAATATCAAAACAATAGATCTTTGGTACCATTGAGGCGATTGTCATGATTTAAAATTGATCAAAATATATTTTGACATGGATGGTCAAATTATGCAGTGGAGTATAATTAACAAGGTAGGCCTATATATGTTACACTATAATGACATTACCAAGTAATACTCCACAGCACCATAAAAAACAAAACCATACTCTGCAGTCGTTGACAGCAATTTATTAAAATACATTGCCCGAAATAAAATACATCATGATGTTTCCCTGTGTGCTTAAGTGTAACATCTTGATTAGACACTGTATGACATCATTTTATATTTAGATGTTTGTACATTTTTGTGAACAATCATACCAACTTTAAAGGTTTTACTGGGCGTGAAACACACTGTTTCAGCAAATGATTTTATATTATCATCTTTAAAAATGGTATAAATTGAATAACACAAATTAATTAATTCTTCATTATCACTCCCACATTATATTGTGAAATGGTATGTTTACTATCAGATAGTATTTTCAAATAATGTTCTCGTAAAAAGTGTATATTTGTGAAATGGGTTGTCAAATTTGTAATATGTTATGTGCCGTTGAAATTAACCCCGAACTTAGAAACTCATAATTTTCAAATGTTAAATACTATGGCACGCTGATACATGTCGATATCAATATTATCAATTTGTTGCGAAAATGAAACATATATCTGACGAATGATCACAATTTAAAAAGTAT
This sequence comes from Flabesymbios commensalis, assembly GCA_964017125.1. NCBI lineage: Eukaryota > Metazoa > Annelida > Polychaeta > Terebellida > Flabelligeridae > Flabesymbios > Flabesymbios commensalis. Next base: position 35,182,494 of record OZ024913.1, read on the forward strand.
GGCATGCACCTTGGTCCTTTTAATCAAGTCCTTCGGAGTAAATTTAATATTCCTGATATTTCGTCCATCATATAACCATATCTGTGACTGGTGTTCAAAACGTGACACAAAGTGACCTCCACCTTCAGCACAATACGTAACTGCAAATATTTTGTACCTGTAATGCAAGATTAGTACATTGTATGTATGTATTAATCATTGATCAGTAAAATTCTGGTAAAATGAAACATAGTGTTATCCAACATTGTTTAAATGCTGCCCATACACCATTATTTGTATTACAACAATTATTGTCATGCTTAATCTCCAGTTATAACATGCACATGAGTTGCAGTTTCAAACTTTGTGATATTATGAAAACGTAGTTAAACACCTTAGACATGCTAGATAAGGTATGGGACGTAGAGAAAAAAACACGGGTCCCAAAAATTCACACCCACGGTTTAACCTGTCAACAATTTAATATATGAAGTCAAATATACACAACTTGAGGCAAGTTATTATAATTTTGATAAATCTTCAATAGAAAGCATGAACATTTTTATAATATGAAAATATTTATAATAAATTCAACAATACACTTACAGTTTGCTGTCTAAAGTCACATTTGACCCCACGGGAATGTCTATGCCAATTTGTTCAATATTAACCACAAGTACCAGTGGTTCAGGTACCACAAATTTCTTGCATTGCCACCGTGATTCCCCATGACACTGTGTACAATAATAATTAACTATGACACCAAATGTGCGACGTGGAAACAAAACTTGAAATAAAATGTATTAGCTAATGATATAAACTTCGCTGAGGCGAAATATGTATGTAGTAACTCCAATTGAACAATTTAACTAATTTTACAATAGTCAATACCTCAGGTCAATACCTGGCCCGAGCACCTTCCGGATTAGTAAAATCACAACTCTATAGCATATAACATGTTTAAAAGATACATGCGATACGTGTACCATTTGTACTATGTCTTCAAAAGTAGTATCAGGATTATAGATTGTGCAAGTTAAGAATTATAAATGGAGGCAACTAATCCATTGAAAAAAACAATCCCTACTAAATGCTACAGTGCATAGGACAATATCCTTTACATACCAATAAACACAAATTATTTTTATTGAACCACTGTTTGTTATAATTGAATTTAGTACGTTGAAAAATGGTAAAATTGTTAATAACAAATGCATACTTTTTGTAGTGCCTTTTCCCACACCTTGAAGGACTTCTGCCATTTTCAAACCAATCATTCAGAACCTCCTGGAAAGTGGTAGAATGTGAACTGAAAATAACGCATACATTTTATAAATGTTTGATATTTGCTGCCAGCTGAGGAATTTGTTCTATACTCCACATATATATTATATTATCCTTGGATCACAATGCACAATCATCTTACCTAACCGACATTTCTCTTATAAAGAGTCTTACCGTTTCGACAATAACATATTCGGAAAAATTGGTGAAAAAATACATTCATGTCAGTATTTGGATGTTGGTTAAAAGAAAAAAATGCTTCAAATGAGACCAGACAACAATGGCAAATGTAAGCCACATACAAAATGAAGTCATGGACAGACGGCAAGACATATAAACGACATCATTACACCTTTAGAGTCTTAGAACTCGTTTAGGGAATATATTGATATGAACTTATTCTTACGTCAAAATTATATCATAACCTCTTCTTTCCGTCTGTTTGCAACGCGGGTTTGTACACATTTTTTGAGAAACATGTTCTTGCAATCCACAATAATGTTTAACAAAGAAAAGCACCTCAGTGCCATAAAGATTATATTCTTTGTAACTTGCTCTAACCGTTGCAGAAAAATTGAATTCTTTTATCCATATCAGTTTTCCTTCTATATAATCGTATGTACCAAACTTCTCTGAGACATCAAGGAGAGTTTGAGCAACCTGAACTGTAGAAGCTTGAAGCCATTTCTTGATATGGTCACAATTAGATATTAAATAGTGAAACATTAATAAAAAATTGTCTATTGTGCAAGAATTAATAATTCTTTCTTGTTTGTACTCCCCACCCCATGGGCAGTGGGGTAAGTCATCACTTTCATCACACGCATGGGGGGTCTTTTTGGTATCAAAGTATTTCGATTTTTTAATCTTCTTCTTTCTTGGTGAAGACCACATTTCTTCGCACGTGTTTTCTTCTTGTGGTAGTTTCCTCTTTTTTTTCTTCTCATGCATGGGAGCTACAATTATTTTTAATTAAAACAAATCAAATTTGCAAATAAAAGTGGTGTGATATCATACCTATACTCGAGGTCACATTGAAAGTGATCAACCAACATTAAGCCAGCAATGGGCCAGTGACTCGTGTTTGCGGTGAGTGCGCGTTGTGACATAATGAATACTTAATGAATAAAATAAGCCTCAGCAGACACAAGACGTCAGCCCAGTTCTGGGCCAACCTGGAACATCGACCTGGACGATGGCCAGCGTTAGCCCAACCTCAGGCGAACGTCACACGTTCGCTGGGTATACCTAGAAAACACCATGAATAGCCAGGAGAAAATATTAACTCAACTGACAAGCCAGCAACCACGATACGCCGAGCCAATGTGGGTTCAATGACCATGATGACATCACGTACATATGGATTACATTTAATTATTCACTGACTGTTTGAATTTTATCCCGCACAATTATAATGTGGTATTATTCAAATTAGAGGTATAGTCTGATTGTTTGGGATGTATTATCAGAATTAACCTGAAATCGAGCCATTGTAAGATGGCCCATAAAATTGAAATGTTTTATAGGCTTAATTTATCTTCTGGTATTATCTCGCACAATACATATGTGTTATAACATGGAACTGTAGACCCATGGTTGTACTCCAAAATTGTCATAATAATTTCGATTTGCAACTGCGCGATCGAAATAACGGTCAAAATTCAAATCCATATAAATTATACATGTTATATTCGCCCAGACTATACCCCTTATCGCTCAGAGTATACCCCATAATACGAGGTATTTATTTAAATGACAAGAAAACCATGGTAATCTTGCGGGATCACCATTAGATGTTAAATCGATAATTGATTGTAAGCCATATAATATTATAATATATCCCCCTGAGTATAATTAATCCTGTCGCCCAGACTATACCGCGCTCTAAATCTGACCAGAGGGTATAATCTGGGCTTGTTGGGTATACCCTGTGAGCTCTCAGAATATACCCTGGGGTATATTGTGGGACATCCCAGACTATACCTGGGTTATAGTCCAGACTATGCCCGTGTATATGGGACAATCTGGGCTATTACATCGGTAATATTTTTCAGTGACTACATATATGTTGTAAAGTTGCAGTAGGTTATTTGAACTGTGCACAATAATCACATTTAGGCCCAAGTATGCCAATTAGAAATTTTTCGTAAAACAAATGGTGCGTGTGCTTCAATACCACAAATTGATAAGTGGTGCACATCGTACGTCATATTTTTGCGTTCACAAGTATTTAAAAAATGGGTTTTTTTTCATTTTAATTTAAAACCCCCTCTCATATTAAAAGTTAAAATCAATTAAAAAGCTACATATTAACAATTATATATGATTACCTTTTAAAGCAGCCTCTTTGAGCCTCCCTTTCAAGGATAATGACATTTTTTTCAAAAATTGTACCGGTCGAAGGTTTTTCTTTTTCTCAAGTATGTTGTGCTTGACCATTCTAAACCAGTTTTCTGCAAAAGTGTTGGTGTCGTGTTTTGCATTTGTTAAAGTAATTCCTGTCCAGAGGGGCAAAATGCACATGTATTGATCCAGTAGCAAAGTTCTTATATCAGGGGAATAATACGAATTGTTCGTTCCAGATTCTTTTCCTACATCAGTTGTGTCAACAATAGATTTAAAGTGTTTATAATAAGGAGTTTGTTTTGTCCACGGTTGCTCCGAGACGTTAACCGATCCATCAATATTATTGTCCACGTCAATCTTGATTCTGGCATGCCCTTCTTTAAAAATGAGTTTGATTTTACTTAATGCTTGCAAGTCTAATGTATGTTTGGGTAATAACAATTTACACATCAAAGTGAAAAGTGTATCCACATCTTCTCCAGATTTTGAATCAATAAAATTTGCCATACATATCATAATAAATTCCTTCAGATCTTTGCTTTTGTCTCTTATTTTGTCAGAAATTTTTTTCATTACGTGTGCAGCACAAATGTGTAAAACACATTTTGGCATCAAACCATCCCATACGTTAGTCATATATTTGCTAGTAGTCATTTTGTTGAAAGTTTGAATGGTGGAGTGTATAAGTGCCCAACTGTAATCAGTTTCCACTTTATTAGGAGTTTTAAATTTTACACTGACCCTAGCTGCTGCTTGTTCAACCCTTGACAGAAAATAGTTGATGTCTATTACAGTATGACTGTTAGTTAAAAATTCTGCAATTGGAATAGCAGGAGTTTCTTTGTTTACTTTCGCAACAAGGGCATAATACAGTACACGCTTGGTACATGGCTTAATCTTCTTCACAACTGAGCCTGTGGCATCAAAATACAAAAAACATTTTTTTTTTTTGCCAAGTCAACAAATAGTTCAATTTGCTGTGTCGTATGCATGATCGTAGCGAATGGTATTCGGTTGTGACATTGTATATACCCTCCTTCATAGAATGAATTCACTACATCAATTATAATGTCCACTTCTGTTTGTATATCTTTTGTCCCAGTTACCTCAGCCACCATTTGTCGAATGCATGCCTTGCTGGGTACATTGTTGTAATTACCAGACCTAAGTTTGTCATTGTCGGCATTTCTTAAATTTTCGTAGTAAATTTCAGCTGGACTTCCACGTTGATTTGACATTTTATTTCTCTGATCTCCAGCAATGTGTCTGCGCTTAATCGATCCATTATGATTTTGTTCTCCTCTTGCTTTAACTTTAACTTTGACCTGTTTATCTGGACTGGGATTCTTTTTTATAGTGATTTCATATTTCATGCAATTTCCAAACGTACATATAGCCTTACCTCTAAAAAAAGGTGCTCGCGATTTTCTACTGTCCAATTTTCTCACTCTATTATAGGTAAACCGCAGAACACAGTACTTATTTGTTTCTGAGATTTTTTCACTAAATATAGAAGCATGCTTTCTCAATGATGCATTATACTTAGTTTCTACTACTTCAATCTTTGACCATTCATCTGCAGAAAGCGAAAAATACCATTTATCCCCACTTGACCGCTTTCTATCATCTGAAATATATAATAAAATATAATAGTGATTTTGTGCCCAAAGTGTAGAAAAATACATAGGAATTTTACTACGAAAAACCTACTGAGTTCCGTACCAAAAAAATCAAAATGCATATATGTCACCAGTTTCTTAGAAAGCGTTTCTTAAAAGCCGATGCGTCACTTGAAAACTAAAATTCATTTCATTTATCTGCCTATAAAAAGATATAAATGGACAATATCAGTGAAGCAAATATTATATTTCATTTTCAACCAAGGACAAATAGTTCAATGTCTGAGTAGGATGTGTGGTACAATTATTTTCCTATATATTTTACTCGTAACTGCACGTAATAATATATATATATATATTAATACAGAACAATTTTATAGCCCTACATGTTTGAATAGTAGCATTAAGTTGAAGGGACTGGCTCAGGCTGAAATCATAAAAAACAAGACTACATAAGTCCAGGAGCTCCCGCTCCGAATTAGAATTTGATTTAAGCAATTATGTGTAGGGTTATTAATGTAGTCCTAGGCTAGGTCAAAAATCAAGACGCAAGACAAAGTTCTAGTTCTAAGAGGCTCAGTCTAAGAGTAAGATAAGAACTAGACAGTCTGTCAGAGATTGCAAACCTCCATTGAAATTAATGATCCTAATCAGTACTTATTCCTTATTCAAAACCGAATAAGTAACAAGACTTGTACAACTTTTTGAGCGATCAGATTGGTGTTTTACTCATTTATCTGGCCAAATTACAAGTATATGAACGTCTTTTGTCGAGTTTTAATGTTTTCTAGCTGTATTTTGGTATTTTTAAGTGTTTTTACCGCATATAGTACCAGTTACTTATTCAGACGCGAATAAGGATTAAGTAACAGCTACTTATTCCTTATTCAAAACCGAATAAGTAACAAGACTTGTACTACTCTTTATGCGATCCGATTGGTGTTTTACTCTTTTATTTCATAAAATTACCAGCATATGAACGTATTTTGCCGACTTTTAGGGTATTCTAGATGTGTTTTCGTATTTTAAAGTGGTTTTCACCGTATTAGTACCAGTTACTTATTCAAACGCGAATAAGGAATAAGGAATAAGCAACCAGTTACTTATTCCTTATTCAAAACCGAATAAGTAACAAGACTTGTACAACTTTTTGAGCGATCAGATTGGTGTTTTACTCATTTATCTCGCCAAATTACAAGTATATGAACGTCTTTTGTCGTGTTTGAATGTTTTCTAGCTGTATTTTGGTATTTTTAAGTGTTTTTACCGCATATAGTACCCGTTACTTATTCAGACGCGAATAAGGAATAAGTAACAGTTACTTATTCCTTATTCAAAACCGAATAAGTAACAAGACTTGTACTACTCTTTGTGCGATCCGATTGGTGTCTTACTCTTTTATTTCATAAAATTACCAGCATATGAATGTATTTTGTCGAATTTTAGGGTATTCTAGATGTGTTTTCGTATTTTAAAGTGGTTTTCACCGTATTAGTACCAGTTACTTATTCAAACGCGAATAAGGAATAAGGAATAAGTAACCAGTTACTTATTCCTTATTCAAAACCGAATAAGTAACAAGACTTGTACAACTTTTTGAGCGATCAGATTGGTGTTTTACTCATTTATCTCGCTAAATTACAAGTCTATGAAGGTCTTTTGTCGTGTTTGAATGTTTTCTAGCTGTATTTTGGTATTTTTAAGTGTTTTTACCGCATATAGTACCCGTTACTTATTCAGACGCGAATAAGGAATAAGTAACAGTTACTTATTCCTTATTCAAAACCGAATAAGTAACAAGACTTGTACTACTCTTTATGCGATCCGATTGGTGTTTTACTCTTTTATTTCATAAAATTACCAGCATATGAATGTATTTTGTCGAATTTTAGGGTATTCTAGATGTGTTTTCGTATTTTAAAGTGGTTTTCACCGTATTAGTACCAGTTAGTTATTCAAACGCGAAAAAGGAATAAGGAATAAGTAGCCAGTTACTTATTCCTTATTCAAGTCTGAACACGTGAATATACCTTTAAAGCTCTTTGTGCATGTCAATATCGTCAGGTTATTGATTTAACTCTTTTTTACACAGAGAACTATTAGTATATCAGCATATTTTGTGGAGCGTGAGCATGCATTTGCTTCTTTTATTTTTGTTTTGTTTTAGTGTTACTTATCCAAATTCGAATAAGCAATACGTTACCAGTTAGTTATTCCTTATTCTTTCCAATAAAGAATACGTTTATGATACTTATTCCTTATTCGGTCCAATAAGGAATAAGTAGCTGTTACTTATTCCTTATTCGTTCGAATAAGGAATAAGTAACGGTTACTTATTCCTTATTCGTTCGAATAAGGAATAAGTAACTGTTACTTATTTCTTATTGAATACGGAATAAGGAATAAGGAATAAGTAACTAACTTTATTGACGTAAGAAGAACATGTACCCTACGACAGCATAGTTTAATCAGTCACCGTCAAAATAATGTAAACCTAAATAAATATTTTCTAGATTTTAGATTTTTTTCGGGATGTCCGGGACAAATTCGAAAAAACGAATTAATGAATGAATAATTGAATGAATGTGACCTTTACTTAAGGCCATTTTTGAATGGTGAAATGAATCAGATGACACTCTGCCCTCCAGAAACATGAGACAGACGGTATTTGCAATTCGAGTTCTGAATGTCTGTGATTTAGTTATGGTGCATAGTACCATAAGTCTACAGCGCTACAAACTGTCTTCAGGTATTTCGAACGCTGTATTTATTTTTTTGGAGCTCTGTATTTATACGAGGGCTGGCCCTGAGGTCTGGTTTGAATACACAGCCACGATGACAAAAATGATGTGTCGTTTTTAATTTTCTATAAATGCTACTTGACATCTAAAGTACTCCAGATAATCATTTCGTTCCCTTAGGCCACTATGTTTTTTCTCTGTTTTAGTACACTCCGTAGCAGTGTGTGTGCCTACACACTGCTACGCCGTGTGCTGATTCATGCCGACTGCAAGTGGCCTACCCCGACCCCTTCCACCACCCTCCCCCTGTATGAAATAATTACTTGTTTCATTTAAACGAAACTGCCGCTCGCGACAGTGTTTAAATGGGGACAGTGTATGTTTTAGATGAGCGCGCGCATTAGATTTAGACCGCGCATTACCAAAAACATGTGTTTTCTTTCTGCCCAGCACGCGCATTAGATTGTTGCCGATTGCCGAAAAAAAACAGTCAATTTCGGGAGATAAAAAAACATTTCGAAAAAACAAGTTTATTTCGAGGGATAAAAAATATTTTTCCAGCTATGTTTTTTGCTTGTTTTTTTGACGCCTTCATTAATTGTTTTTAAAATAGGTCAAAAGTTTTTTATTTCGTCGCCATCATTAACTTTTACAGAAATTTGTCCAATGTTTTTTTTTATTTCGTCGCCCTCATTAACTTTTCCAAATATAGGTTCAATGTTTTTTTTCTTAAATGTTTTTTTTGCCCTCCCTCATTACATTTTTGATTTTTTCTGATCTAAGCATAGAAATTAAACATAGTGGCCTTTGGTATGAAAAACATACACCATGTCATATCCAATGGGACGATTTGCTATGGGAATTTTACGCGGTGATAAGTTATGGTTGGGGATCAAATACCCACAGCTTGTTTATTTATGCACACAGACACAGGTCTATTTTGCTGCGTATTATTTATGCCACGTGTTTAGTCTCTCTGGTACTTCTCACCTATTTTATTTCAGCTCGTGTTTTCATAAAGTAAAAGCTTTCCAAAAAATCATATTGATGATTCTATTAATCTTACAGGTTTTGATAAAACGTGGCTTTTATTGATAGTTCACATTTTTAGCACACATGATTTTTTTAGGAGTAAGATATTCGAAGATATATAAGTTATTTTAAGTTAGTATAATAACGATGGTTATTATACATATTAGGTTAATTTTCAACTCTTTTATTGGAAAAAGAATATAGACCACTACTAATAATATCTGGAACTCAAATGCAAAAATGACATTGTTCTCCCTTTTGGTAGATTATCTGCCAAATAAACACACAATAGTATGTGTGGCATGGCATGGCATCTCATGGACGAGCATCTGCCAGCCCGTATTATCCTTATCGGAATATGATAAAAAAAGTTGAGATATGTAGCTTGTTTCCGTGTGCCGGTTATCTCACTTCAAGGATTTACAACCCCGTCTCGTGGACGTTCACTTAAGTGACTTATAACTCATTCAGATGGACGAGGCAACTGATTCCTAAGCGTAACTCAAGAAGCTGCGTGGTACAAAGTATATCAGGTGGGCTACCTATGGTGGCAAGGTTAAGCCGGTTAGTGACTGATAAGCCTGGTTTGGCAGTATTCTATTCCCAAGAGACAATATTGTTACTTCAGTAAAGTAGGTCTTTATAATAGTAATAGCAAGACAGTCAGAGAGGGCAAAACTCTGAATCTGGATTCGGATCGTAATCCGGACATCCCCAAAATGTAAAGGATTGTTCCTTGGTCAGAAACTCACCTCTGGTAATAGTTTCATGAAAATTCATTTATTATTTGATAACTAGTCCTGCTTATTGACGCACGGAAGGACAGACAAAAAGACAGACATACATATAAACAAACTAACACGACCAAAAACATAACCTCTTTTGGCAGAGAGATTGGAGGGAGCTGTGTTCTCTCAGAGCACACGGATGTTTCCTAAATGAGTAACCGCTAGAGTATTATTCCAAAAAAGCTGGATTTTATCTGTAGAGCTGGATCATTTTTGCTATTACATATTTTGACTTTGTATTTGTAATGCATGTAGTTTTAACACATAAATGGTGTATTTCTCAAGCTATAAAATGGCTAATATACTGATTTTGACATAAAAAAAATGATCGGTCAACAGAGTTAGAGCCATGACATGAAGTTTTTATATACAATGTACATGTATGCTACAGTTTTTTAAATATACAAGTTATAACAGTTAAATCATTGTTTGATGAATTGCGTTTTACACAATAAATCTGTATGCGGAGACATTAAATTTTGAAACTATTTGGGTTTGATAAACAATATGTGGGAAGGAATTTTGTACGTATATTTTTCAGTAATGAACATTCGAGTATAAGGTGTAATTCGTCACAAAGTTTGCTGGAGTTACAAAATAAACACACAATCTATTTTCGCGGGGAATGTTGTCACATTTGCCTGTTTCTATTGGGAGCTTATGATTAGATGTTCGAAATCCACATACAAGTTTTCTGCGATATGGTGATAACATGCATAGATATAGTTCTAATTCGAGTTTATGTTTGTAGGTTCTACAAAGGACACATTTGGGTGAATTTTCAACAGTTGATAACCAATCTTGAATATACTCATATTCGAGTCTCTTTTTAATAATTAAAGGATGTGAGGCCATTTCAGACGGATCCTGTAATAGCCATAAAAACGAGTAACCAGTATTGGTAAAAAGTATTGATATATGATAACCATTTGGATGTATATACATTATTGAAATGGAATGAATGTAAAATATTACAGATGATGCTGGACAGTTTTTTTTCTATTTTGACACATAATTTTAGATCAAAATGACACTATCCTGGCTTAATCGAAACAGAGAAAGGGAATCTAACGGACTCGCCGAGAACCATACACGTTGGTTTTGATGGTTTTAAACAAGGACTATACTTTTAAAAAATCAGATGTAGCTTTTCTAAAATTTAGATATTTTCGAGCCCCCAGATTTCACAACCAGATAGTACATGTAATATAGGTACGACTAGCGAATCAAAAAGTTCGAGTTGCAAATCAATTGTTAATTCTATCTCTCTCGATCTTTTTAAAACAAAAAACATAGACTTTTCTGCTTGTGCGACAATGTGCTTTTTGTGCATTACGAATGACCCATTATTATTGAAAATAGTACAAATGCATTTAAATGAATCAAATGTTTTAACAATACAACCATTGAAATAGAATACATACGGATTTCTAGATTTTCGTTTACAAAAAAGTACAATAATCTGCTAAACAAAGCAATGGATTTTGTAAATTTGTTTGATTATCGGCTAGTATTAATACAGTGTCATCAGCATATATTAAAAGATGTATTTCGAAAAGTGTGTCAAATATCGGGTCATTTAGTTTCAGAGTAGGGATACCGTTGGTAGCAAAAAAACGTTACAGGTCGTTTATAAATAGCGAAAATAAAAGTAGAGACAGGCTCACACCTTGTAGAACACATGTGTAACAACAAAATTAATTAGAATTTGAATCGTTTACAGAAACACATGACTTAATATTGCTATAAATACTTCTGATTACTTCGATGAATTTTCCATTTATTCCAGAGGATAAGAGTTTGGACTAAAGACCGTATCTCGATAGCCTTTCTAAAATCTACAAAAGCACATAATTTTTTTTCTTTTTTTTTGCTAAATATAAATCAACTATAAACATTTCAGATTGAATATCTGGGCATTTGTGGTATAACTTTTTCTAATGTCTTGTCTCTTTTGTTAATATAAATCGCGATAATATTTCCAGCCACCCAGTACTCTGGTATGATCCTCGTTGATAAAATGTGGTTCAAGAATAGTTTATAAAGCGTAAAAATACACCAATAGTGGTTTAATATTATATTCATTGAAAACTCCTACTTCGCCACCAAATTTTGTTGTTTTTTAAAGACTATGAAACTTCAATTATTTCAGCATCACTAAATTCATGGTCAAGTTCCTGGATAGAGTCAGTAATATTTGGCAGATCAATTTCAGTGTTGTCGGTTCTGCAATTGAGGTTTTTTTTTTTAAAAGTTATAAAATTCACTGACAGATACAGGGTTGGGGCATTTAGGCTTTCTGGGGTCCAAAAGTTTCCAGTATTGGTTTGGATCTGTTGATTTAGCGTTTCTTAATTTAATCTCGAATTCTTTTTGGAAATTTATTTTAGCTTTTCGCATGCATTTTTTGTATTATTTACTAGGACGGATCATGTTGGTTTTGTTTATTTATTTCTCCTAAAAACATCTTTATTTTACCACACTTTCATTGGCATACACATGGTTGTATTCTGATTTCAACAGTGAAACAGGTGTAATTGTGCTATTAAAGCGTGTGCATACAATCGATGATCTCTCAAAATAACTATGACCCTTATGAGCCAGAATAGTTTTCACAGCAGAAGCACTGGGTAAGAGACACTCCGCTGACATATCTATTCCTGGTCTCGAATCACATTGTTATTAGGCTATATGTCTGTGACAGTAAGCCTAATTATTTATAATATATATAACCGGAAGATATCATAATAATTAGACTTATCTTATATAATGATAGAAAACACCATGAACAAATTAATATAATGGCAATTCAATATCTTAAATATGCTACTGGTGTTCGAAGTAGTAATGGGGATATGGAAATCATTGTATACAGACAGACAGATATTTTATTGACAGAAAGAAAGTCAATCCAGACTTATTTGTCATAGAAATAGAGATATGTACATGTATATACAACATTGTTAATTTGTTAAAATCATATGACAATATACATAGTATGACATACATAACTAAAATTATGTTAACTGGCATTGCCATAAGAAACACTGGGTATATACTTAATATAAGATTGAAAGGCATTGCCAGGGTAACATAAGGTCTATCATTTTGTTTCCCGCACCAAAACCAGAGATAAAATAGCTACTATGTATGACATGCTAATTATATATATAGTAGCAAAAAAGACAGTCTGGAAAGCGTAGAAACCTAGAATATATACAAGTGCATAATTATGCTACAGTAATTTGAGAATGTATTAGGACAATGTTAAAAATTACACGATATTTTTAAAAATCAAATATTATATCATGCAAGTACAATCAATTTGACAATCTGCGACACAGGTAGCTCCGAGCCATGTGACCATGCCAGCACAGTCGCTATGAACTCGACGATTCCCTGATATAGACTAGTGATGCAAATTTAACAACGTAATAACAGTAATACCACCGAAACACAATATATACATACTAATACAAGTCGGACATGGTGGTTCGTCGACTGCCAACAAAGTATAGCATCAGAACCATCCATATTATACAAATAATAAGCGATAAATAATTACAGAATGCCTTAAGGACTATATTCGAATACGAATACGAATAATGTATTTGATAGGCCTATGGCCCGTGCAGATATGAGCATAATACAAAAATACAGTAAGTACACATAGTAAGCATAATGTTTGATAACTATTACAATGCGTCACAATATGTTTTTCTGCGTTGAATTGAGTGATATATATACAGACTTGAGACAGTTAGCATGTTTGAATATTCCATTTGTAACATAGAATTGAAAGATATTTCATTTGGGATCGGGGGCTATTGAATGGGCCGATATACTTGACATGGTAAACTGGGCAATGCAATAGAAAATGAATGTCATCCTCCTCGTGCTCCGTACACATAGGGCACACAGTTTCCTTATCATTTACAAATCTGTATTTATGAGTCAAATTTTTTTGACATTTACACCAATTCTAAAGCGAGATAGCAGTCTCCTTATTACTTCTGGTTTATTATGATTTAAATACATTTCTTTATACCGAGACTGTTTAAAATTCTTGTATATAAAATACATGTTACTCTCCTGTAAGGTTTGCTGCCATAATATTATGTTATCACTTTCTACTATCATTTACAACTTCAGGTGATTTAAAAATACCCGTGTCTGTTCTACCTGCTGTAGATCCCATACATCTTCAAAATTGCAATGAATTAATAACTCCTTGATTTTACCACACCAGTTTTGGTGATTTCCATCGTACCGCATCATGTTATACACTTTACGAACATTTCTTGGATCCTCCATATTTAATATTCTAATCCAGTATTGAATAGAACGGAGAACAACATGAATACGAAGTTCATACCTGCCTGAATCTTCATAGACCATGACATTAGGCGTAAAAATAGGAACCTGTAACATTTTCTTTAGTGAAAAAAGATGTACATTTTCTATAGCAGACGTGACATTTAAACCCCATAGTTCTGATCCGTATAACAATATACGCTGTACTTGGGCATCAAACATTTTGCACAAAATATTATAAAAAGTGGTATTCATTCTATTAAGCAAGCTTGATATTCTGCAGAAGGCAATTTTACCTCTTGTCGCTAAGCGACTTAGCATCACATTGTTGTTTAACTTGGTTGAGTAAATTAGGCCAAGGTAGCTACATTCGCTGACAACTTCTAAACTAGTATTACCAATATGCCACCTGTCGTGACCAGCTAGGTGTCCTCCCTTCCTAAAAACAACAACCTTAGATTTATCCATGTTAACAACAAGACCAAGTTTTACTGCCACCTCATACAAAATATCTAATTTCCTCTGCAGTTCAAATACACTATCAGCAATAAGTAGTCTACGATGTCGTCAGCAAACAACAAAATTCAAAGTCATAAAATAGTAGCCTAGGACACAAAACTTTGAAATGATGTATCGGCTACAGTGGTCAATGCGACCTTTTAACAGAAGTGTCATCATGAGTCGTGAGGTTTAATTTTTCCATATTCTATTCTTGATCAGAAATAAGAATCAAACTCTGGTCTGATAAAAAATGACGGAATGTATATTGATTGAGCTCCACTTTCGAGTACATGGTTTATGATTCAGTGTGCATATTAGGCCTACAAAACAAATGTTGCAAAAAGAAATTATTTCAAATGGCATGAATGTAATTTATCTAGCAGAAGCCTTCAGTCGGAATGGATCATTCGTATCTTTGAAATGACGTCGAGGAATGGTCTGTTATATTGCCAGCAAACACAAAACATTTGTATAACATTTGTACAACGTCGGCCCAGCGTCTTCGACGTTGTACAAATGTTATACAAATGCTTTGTGTTTGCTGGGATCACCGATGATGTGGTGTCCTGTGACACAGGGGTTTCGATTAGTGACGACCTCACTACCTGTATCAAAAATCTGACCTCTTCGGAGAAAACAAGTTTTTAATATTAGGCGAAGATTCCTTTCTTTCTTTAACATTTTAACCGCCGGTGTCGCATCTATTAGGTTTTTCATCTATTATTAGCACACTAAGTACCACCTTTTAAACATGGTAAAGATAAAATGTGACATCAATCAGCAAAATTTAAAAACAGTTGACCTCAATTTTGTCAAATCTGAATAATTTTCACTCACTTGGAAGTTGTGGATCGCGTCAGCGACACACAACTTAAAGTGGGTGAAAATTCAGATTGAATAATTTGGCGGTTAAAGGGTTAATGAAAAAACACCAACTGGTTACTGGTTACGTAAATAATTAATCAAATCACATTTCCAGGTAGCCAGTATGGCTGCATCCCATGGATCAAACACGAGGTATTGATCTAAATGTTTGTTTGACCACCGTCTACGACGCCAGCCCAACATTAAAACATCATTGGGTCAACGCGTCTTATTTGCAGGGATTTTCCAGATGATCACAACAGCACAAAATATCAAAAGTCAAATTAGTGCAAGAGCATTTGTGAAAAAACACAGGAACCTGGAATAAAATTGCAGAAAGCTGATTTTTTTAGGAATGATACCTGGACATCTCCCCAGACGAATTCCGAAGAGGCCCCAAAAATCCCCCTTGTGCATTTTTTTAAATTCAAGATGGCCGCCACCATGTAACGCCATTTTCGAAAAACAGGGGTATACCCTAATTCCTTAGAAAAAAAATATTTTGGTGTCTCTACTTATGTTTTAAGGCACAAAGAGTTGATCCAGATGATCAGAAATAATATCAGCACTTTTCTCAATACCAAAAATCCAAGATGACCGCCATATTGTTCTGATTATGTTAAGCGATCTCTTAAAAAACACGAAAATATGAGATATCTATCTCGTTGTTGAACCTGAAATGTATTTTTTAGCCAAACCCTTGGAATCTAGCACTTGTTTAGATCACCATTATTTTATTATATTGAATTTATCAATATAAATCCCACATAG
This sequence comes from Flabesymbios commensalis, assembly GCA_964017125.1. Lineage (NCBI taxonomy): Eukaryota > Metazoa > Annelida > Polychaeta > Terebellida > Flabelligeridae > Flabesymbios > Flabesymbios commensalis. The sequence goes on from OZ024913.1 coordinate 35,198,733, forward strand.
TAGTTAATTCAAAATAACACCAGGTAACGCCATTTTTTTAAAAAAGGGGTATACCCCAATTCCTCACTTTTGAAGTTAAAACAATGGTTTTGGTGTCTCTACCTATGTTTTAAAGTACAAGGAGGTTATCCAGATGATCAGAAATAATATCAGTACTTTTCTTAATACTACAAATTCAAGATGGCCGCCATAATATTTTGTTAAGCGATCTCTTAAAAAACCCGAAAATATGCGATAACCATCTCGTTGTTGAAATTAAAATGTATTTTTTAGCCGAAACCATGGAGTCTAGAACTTATTTAGATGACCATATTTTATTATATTGTTGAGTTTATCGACATGAATCCTACATGGTAGTTATTTCGACTATGGTGGGTGACGCTTTGGAGTGTTTTCGAACTGCTTTCCCACTAGAAATGTTGATTGATATTTGTCAAATTAACAAATTAATCTCCGGTAAATAATAAAATTATTGCGTTTCAATCAGCCGGGGTGTCAGCTTCTACATGTTTGGCCAATACAAAAAGAGCACATCGTTGTACAGTATAGTCTAGATTTGTGAGATCCCCTCCCCCTTTGAACAAGCCACTCTGCACCCGCAACTCACTCTTTTTAGAACTCTTTCTGGAGCGACTTCTCTTTCAGTTTGCGTTGGTGACAAACGACCATGAGATAAAATCCGTTCCCAGACTGTAGATTCCACACCCTCCTGTACAGCAAAATATGCTCTGTGTCATAATGGAGTTTAACCGCGAGGCATTCATCCAATACTGTTTTAATATTGGCTGACCGTCTTCGACGCTGGCCCAAAAATTAAACAGAATTGGATGAATGCCCCGCGTTGGCTGGGGCAGTAGGTGACGTTGAAGGGGGGCTTTCTAGCATAAATTAATTACAAGATAAGGACTTGCGCCTCACACGTTACATGTACATGACATCTTTGATAATCGTCCTGTAACAATGCTCTTTTAAATACTTACTTTTGTCCATGATCTGCGAATGTCGATATATTTAATATCATGAAATATATCATTTAAATATCAAGATATTACATTTTGAATATTAGGATATTTATATTTCGTAATGAAGTTATGGCATTGTATGGTGTTGTAATGAGATGATTTTACATCAGAATATCGGAATATGACATTAAATTAATTGATGTCACAGTTTATCGTCAGAATATGATCTTTTTATGTCACGATAATATGAGGACAAGACACATTAACGTCATGATATGGTTTTGTAATGTCCAAATATTGCTCTTTATTATAGTAATATGACTGGATACAGCTTTATAAATGCAGGATATGGTGGTTAATCATCACGATGTGGTATTAAAGTGACAGGATCTTTTAGTGTATTGTCACGATATTATTATAAAATCATGATATAGCATATTAACATCACAATATGACATTTTAGTGTAAGAGGAAATGAAAGTAAGAGAGGGCAAGGCCACATGCTGTTCAAAGAGCATGTGTCTTAACCCTATCTTACTTCCCATTTTATTGAATCGTCCGAAGTGCTTTTGTTGTTGGCAGTTTTGGAGTACCGGTATTTGAGCAATGTAGATGCCTTTACTTACTGAATTATATTGCGATATATATGTTGAATTGACATGTGCCATCCTGATATTGGAATGTTCTATGTCGATTCTGTATTACCATATGGTAACGTGCGTCTCTCAATATAATGTTATTGAAATGTTATACCTTGACATGACAATATAATATCCTGACATTAAAATGCCATATCCAGACTTTAAAGTGACATATCCTGACATTCTATGGTCACATTAAAATATTGTAGTGTCATATTCAGTCATTATAATGTCACATTAGAATGCCGCCAAGCCCGCATATCTTGATTTGATAATGTCATATACTATCATAAAAAATGGGATATCTTGACATTCAAATCTTATTGTGTGATATAAAAGGACAAAATTTGGACATTATAATACAATCTTATGACGTTAAAGTGACATATTCTGATAAATTACAATCCAATATCCTGGCATAAATATGCCAGATCCTGACTTCGAACTGTTTTTTTATGTTTTTCCTATTTTAATGTCATAATCCGACAAGTCTGTTATACAATATTCGATATTAAATAGCATGTTTGTCATTATAATGACACATCATCACATTACAATGCTATATTGTGACCTTAATGTGTCATTTCATCAATGTATAAGGTCATATCATAATATTCAAGTACCATATCCTAATATTCAAATGTCATATCCTGACATTAAAATGTCATAGTGATGTTAAAATGATATCACGAAATTCTAATGCATTTCGTGATAATATGATGCCATATATTTTCATTTTAATACAGCAACGTGATGTTTAGCCACTATATACTGCCTTTATAAAGCCGTATTGAGCCATCATAACTTGATTTTGCTATATTAAACACCAATGTTTGGACATTATATTACATATCATGATATTAAAGTGTCATATCCTGATATCATATTCATATATCCTGACATAAAACTATCATATCCTGACGTTAAACTGTCACATCCTCTAATTTGATGTCATAGTCTGACATTTCAATGTAATATCACATTGCAATATCATACAATGTCATATATTTATTACGTAATACACTAATATTTAAATAAAATATCTGAATATTCTAATCTATAATCCAAAGTATTTATTACCATTTTGAGGAAATTGACCAAATTACGTAGGCCTATAGATGGCCAAATTCTGCCAGTAAAATGATGTGATTTAAAACATTTTCTTATTTAGTAGTACATGTAAATAATCAACAGTCTCGTAGGACACGTGTTCAAGCTGGTGTAATATTGTACTTAGCTCTGTTATTATGTACATTCACACAAAATTGGCTAATAGTCATATCCTAGAATAATCACATCTAATACTTAACCAAAATCGAGAAACATTTTATATAGGCCTACTATATAAAATACCTACATTGGAATTAGTCGCTGGGTTTGCAACTGGAATTTCTTACGCTATCTCAAGTTTCAAGTGAATGAAAAATACCCTTATATTTAAAAATGAGTCATGTTAAAATTTTTAATCATTGATTTCTGACATATGATATTTGTAAATTTGATAAATCTATATCTATATTCCCATATGAAAAAGCAGTTGGACATTGCTTAATCGTGGCTCCTGCGCTAAAAGAGCTCACCAATATGGCAGCCATGTTGGATTTTGTGTTGATAAGCACATTCTTTTAAAAAAATTGGTGATGGAAATATATTATAGATTACATGGCTCTGAAATAAAGTTTCAACAACATGATGATTATGGCATGTAAGTGATTTTCTGAGGGGGGGGGGGGACGCTTGACATAATGGTCGCCATCTTCGATTTGTGGAGATAAGAAAAGGAATGCTATCATTTGTGATCCTGTTGATGAGCTTTTCGTGCCTTAAGACATATGTAGAGGCACCAAAATATTTTTTTTTAACTGCAAAAGTGAGGAATTGCGGTATACTTCTGGGGTTTTTTTTGGAAAAATGACGTTATATGGTCTTACATAACATTAAACTATGTGGGATTTATGTTGATAAATTCAATATAATGAAATATTGGTGATCTAAATAAGTGCTAGATTCCATGGGTTTAGACAAAAAATACATTTTAGGCTCAACAGTGAGATAGTTACCTATTATTTTCGCTCAGCATACTCAGTATATCAATATGGCGGCCATCTTGGATTTTTGGTATTGAGAAAAGTACTGATATCATTTCTGATCATCTGGATGAACTCTTTGTGTCCTCAAACATAAGTAGAGACACCTAAATATTTTTTTCTAACTGCAAAAGTGAGAAATTATAGTATACCCCTGTTTTTTCGAAAATGGCGTTACATGGTGGCGGCCATCTTGAATTAAAAAAAATGCACAAGGGGGATTTTTGGGGCCTCTTCGGAATTCGTCTGGGGAGATGTCCATGTATCATTCCTGAAAAATCAGCTTTCTGCAATTTTATTCCAGGTTCAACCCTAATGCTCTTGCACTAAATCATCAGCCGTGGACATTAGACGCCACGGATTGGATAATACAGCGATAAACCTGGGCCATCAAGTCCTCAGTATGGATGGCCACCCTCCCCTAGATAATCGATTTTATTAGGCTCAATTTAGTGTTGCCATCTACACATAGCGTGACGCGATACTGTGTAGATGGGCTCGATATCGCGCGATACTTTTTGATCATGCGATGTACAGTTATCTTGGACTGTGTAAATGAACCTTCAGCCGATAAATCTTTCCGATATACCATAGGCACCTCCTTTCCAGTCCCACCCCGATCCCCTCTAGGGGAGGGGTGGGACTGTAAAGGAGGTGTCTAATGGACATACTCAGTTATCTCCTCGAGCACAGAGCAACCATCGATCCCAAATCGTTTTAGCTCACATGCAAATACAAGTGGTTGCCACCCGGGGTTGCCAGCGAGGTGATCGGAAGTGTGATTAACATGTTAACGCAATATTTGATCAAAGTCAATGTTGCAGAATCCACAGTTCTTCAACGCAGGTCATATAGTTGTTATGACCAAAGAAAAGGGCTCTCCGTTTGGGATGAAAGTCATGTTTCGAATCATCATTACCATTCATGCCTATTCTAACAGGGAAGATTATTAATATTTGAGGTAGTGTCAACTTTCATTGATCCGGATAAATATAGGACATAGAATTTATCTTTGATATGCTCTTCCAAACACTCTTGGTCAGCAGCATCATGATTGGTACTGTATCAATAAGAATATATAGCTTGTTATTTTACGCTATATTTAGTGCCACTTTTGGAATAATAATTTAATGTCGTTACTGTTTGATTGAAAACAGAGATTGTCTGAATCTTTAAGCGACCCTTCTCACCATATTTGTATTACCGACGTCAACTGTTCGCCTGGATTAATTGTATTGTTAGGTTTATCCGATTATCCAGGATGACGCCAAAACAGGTTTGTAAACGTTTAAATGTGACGTGAAGTTAGTTACTTATTCCTTATTCCCGTTTCCTTATTCAAATTTTTTTTACTAAAAGTCGTGGATCATCAAAATTAAGATACAGGTGCCTGGCGCCCACCCATCCAAGGTCATTCCCACCGTGACCTTGACCCTGAGATCCCAAGGTCATACAGAAAAATGAGGTCAAAAATCGAGGGTAGCCAGAAATTAAAACTAAAAGTCGTGGATCATCAAAATTAAGGTACAGGTGCCTGGCGCCCACCCATCCAAGGTTATTTCCAACGTGACCTTGACCCTGAGATCTCAAGGTCATACAGAAAAATGAGGTCAAAAATCGAGGGTAGCCAGAAATTAAAACTAAAAGTCGTGGACCATCAAAATTAAGATACAGGTGCCTGGCGCCCCACCCATCCAAGGTCATTCCCACCGTGACCTTGACCCTGAGATCCCAAGGTCATACAGAAAAATGAGGTCAAAAATCGAGGGTAGCCAGAAATTAAAACTAAAAGTCGTGGATCATCAAAATTAAGATACAGGTGCCTGGCGCCCACCCATCCAAGGTCATTCCCACCGTGACCTTGACCCTGAGATCCCAAGGTCATACAGAAAAATGAGGTCAAAAATCGAGGGTAGCCAGAAATTAAAACTAAAAGTCGTGGATCATCAAAATTAAGGTACAGGTGCCTGGCGCCCACCCATCCAAGGTTATTTCCAACGTGACCTTGACCCTGAGATCTCAAGGTCATACAGAAAAATGAGGTCAAAAATCGAGGGTAGCCAGAAATTAAAACTAAAAGTCGTGGACCATCAAAATTAAGATACAGGTGCCTGGCGCCCACCCATCCAAGGTCATTCCCACCGTGACCTTGACCCTGAGATCCCAAGGTCATACAGAAAAATGAGGTCAAAAATCGAGGGTAGCCAGAAATTAAAACTAAAAGTCGTGGATCATCAAAATTAAGATACAGGTGCCTGGCGCCCACCCATCCAAGGTCATTCCCACCGTGACCTTGACCCTGAGATCCCAAGGTCATACAGAAAAATGAGGTCAAAAATCGAGGGTAGCCAGAAATTAAAACTAAAAGTCGTGGATCATCAAAATTAAGATACATGTGCCTGGCGCCCACCCATCCAAGGTCATTCCCACCGTGACCTTGACCCTGAGATCCCAAGGTCATACAGAAAAATGAAGTCAAAAATCGAGGGTAGCCAGAAATTAAAACTAAAAGTCGTGGATCATCAAAATTAAGGTACAGGTGCCTGGCGCCCACCCATCCAAGGTTATTTCCAGCGTGACCTTGACCCTGAGATCTCAAGGTCATACAGAAAAATGAGGTCAAAAATCGAGGGTAGCCAGAAATTAAAACTAAAAGTCGTGGATCATCAAAATTAAGATACAGGTGCCTGGCGCTCACCCATCCAAGGTCATTCCCACCGTGACCTTGACCCTGAGATCCCAAGGTCATACAGAAAAATGAGGTCAAAAATCGAGGGTAGCCAGAAATTAAAACTAAAAGTCGTGGATCATCAAAATTAAGATACATGTGCCTGGCGCCCACCCATCCAAGGTCATTCCCACCGTGACCTTGACCCTGAGATCCCAAGGTCATACAGAAAAATGAAGTCAAAAATCGAGGGTAGCCAGAAATTAAAACTAAAAGTCGTGGACCATCAAAATTAAGATACAGGTGCCTGGCGCCCACCCATCCAAGGTCATTCCCACCGTGATCTTGACCCTGAGATCCCAAGGTCATACAGAAAAATGAGGTCAAAAATCGAGGGTAGCCAGAAATTAAAACTAAAAGTCGTGGATCATCAAAATTAAGATACAGGTGCCTGGCGCCCACCCATCCAAGGTCATTCCCACCGTGACCTTGACCCTGAGATCCCAAGGTCATACAGAAAAATGAGGTCAAAAATCGAGGGTAGCCAGAAATTAAAACTAAAAGTCGTGGATCATCAAAATTTAGATACAGGTGCCTGGCGCCCACCCATCCAAGGTCATTCCCACCGTGACCTTGACCCTGAGATCCCAAGGTCATACAGAAAAATGAGGTCAAAAATCGAGGGTAGCCAGAAATTAAAACTAAAAGTCGTGGATCATCAAAATTAAGATACAGGTGCCTGGCGCCCACCCATCCAAGGTCATTCCCACCGTGACCTTGACCCTGAGATCCCAAGGTCATACAGAAAAATGAGGTCAAAAATCGAGGGTAGCCAGAAATTAAAACTAAAAGTCGTGGATCATCAAAATTAAGATACAGGTGCCTGGCGCCCACCCATCCAAGGTCATTCCCACCGTGACCTTGACCCTGAGATCCCAAGGTCATACAGAAAAATGAGGTCAAAAATCGAGGGTAGCCAGAAATTAAAACTAAAAGTCGTGGATCATCAAAATTAAAGTACAGGTGCCTGGCGCCCACCCATCCAAGGTTATTTCCAACGTGACCTTGACCCTGAGATCTCAAGGTCATACAGAAAAATGAGGTCAAAAATCGAGGGAAGCCAGAAATTAAAACTAAAAGTCGTGGATCATCAAAATTAAGATACAGGTGCCTGGCGCTCACCCATCCAAGGTCATTCCCACCGTGACCTTGACCCTGAGATCCCAAGGTCATACAGAAAAATGAGGTCAAAAATCGAGGGTAGCCAGAAATTAAAACTAAAAGTCGTGGATCATCAAAATTAAGATACATGTGCCTGGCGCCCACCCATCCAAGGTCATTCCCACCGTGACCTTGACCCTGAGATCCCAAGGTCATACAGAAAAATGAGGTCAAAAATCGAGGGTAGCCAGAAATTAAAACTAAAAGTCGTGGATCATCAAAATTAAGGTACAGGTGCCTGGCGCCCACCCATCCAAGGTTATTTCCAACGTGACCTTGACCCTGAGATCTCAAGGTCATACAGAAAAATGAGGTCAAAAATCGAGGGTAGCCAGAAATTAAAACTAAAAGTCGTGGATCATCAAAATTAAGATACAGGTGCCTGGCGCTCACCCATCCAAGGTCATTCCCACCGTGACCTTGACCCTGAGATCCCAAGGTCATACAGAAAAATGAGGTCAAAAATCGAGGGTAGCCAGAAATTAAAACTAAAAGTCGTGGATCATCAAAATTAAGATACATGTGCCTGGCGCCCACCCATCCAAGGTCATTCCCACCGTGACCTTGACCCTGAGATCCCAAGGTCATACAGAAAAATGAGGTCAAAGATCAAGGGTAGCCAGAAATTAAAACTAAAAGTCGTGGATCATCAAAATTAAGGTACAGGTGCCTGGCGCCCACCCATCCAAGGTTATTTCCAACGTGACCTTGACCCTGAGATCTCAAGGTCATACAGAAAAATGAGGTCAAAAATCGAGGGTAGCCAGAAATTAAAACTAAAAGTCGTGGATCATCAAAATTAAGATACAGGTGCCTGGCGCCCACCCATCCAAGGTCATTCCCACCGTGACCTTGACCCTGAGATCCCAAGGTCATACAGAAAAATGAAGTCAAAAATCGAGGGTAGCCAGAAATTAAAACTAAAAGTCGTGGATCATCAAAATTAAGGTACAGGTGCCTGGCGCCCACCCATCCAAGGTTATTTCCAGCGTGACCTTGACCCTGAGATCTCAAGGTCATACAGAAAAATGAGGTCAAAAATCGAGGGTAGCCAGAAATTAAAACTAAAAGTCGTGGATCATCAAAATTAAGATACAGGTGCCTGGCGCTCACCCATCCAAGGTCATTCCCACCGTGACCTTGACCCTGAGATCCCAAGGTCATACAGAAAAATGAGGTCAAAAATCGAGGGTAGCCAGAAATTAAAACTAAAAGTCGTGGATCATCAAAATTAAGATACATGTGCCTGGCGCCCACCCATCCAAGGTCATTCCCACCGTGACCTTGACCCTGAGATCCCAAGGTCATACAGAAAAATGAAGTCAAAAATCGAGGGTAGCCAGAAATTAAAACTAAAAGTCGTGGACCATCAAAATTAAGATACAGGTGCCTGGCGCCCACCCATCCAAGGTCATTCCCACCGTGATCTTGACCCTGAGATCCCAAGGTCATACAGAAAAATGAGGTCAAAAATCGAGGGTAGCCAGAAATTAAAACTAAAAGTCGTGGATCATCAAAATTAAGATACAGGTGCCTGGCGCCCACCCATCCAAGGTCATTCCCACCGTGACCTTGACCCTGAGATCCCAAGGTCATACAGAAAAATGAGGTCAAAAATCGAGGGTAGCCAGAAATTAAAACTAAAAGTCGTGGATCATCAAAATTTAGATACAGGTGCCTGGCGCCCACCCATCCAAGGTCATTCCCACCGTGACCTTGACCCTGAGATCCCAAGGTCATACAGAAAAATGAGGTCAAAAATCGAGGGTAGCCAGAAATTAAAACTAAAAGTCGTGGATCATCAAAATTAAGATACAGGTGCCTGGCGCCCACCCATCCAAGGTCATTCCCACCGTGACCTTGACCCTGAGATCCCAAGGTCATACAGAAAAATGAGGTCAAAAATCGAGGGTAGCCAGAAATTAAAACTAAAAGTCGTGGATCATCAAAATTAAGATACAGGTGCCTGGCGCCCACCCATCCAAGGTCATTCCCACCGTGACCTTGACCCTGAGATCCCAAGGTCATACAGAAAAATGAGGTCAAAAATCGAGGGTAGCCAGAAATTAAAACTAAAAGTCGTGGATCATCAAAATTAAGGTACAGGTGCCTGGCGCCCACCCATCCAAGGTTATTTCCAACGTGACCTTGACCCTGAGATCTCAAGGTCATACAGAAAAATGAGGTCAAAAATCGAGGGAAGCCAGAAATTAAAACTAAAAGTCGTGGATCATCAAAATTAAGATACAGGTGCCTGGCGCTCACCCATCCAAGGTCATTCCCACCGTGACCTTGACCCTGAGATCCCAAGGTCATACAGAAAAATGAGGTCAAAAATCGAGGGTAGCCAGAAATTAAAACTAAAAGTCGTGGATCATCAAAATTAAGATACATGTGCCTGGCGCCCACCCATCCAAGGTCATTCCCACCGTGACCTTGACCCTGAGATCCCAAGGTCATACAGAAAAATGAGGTCAAAAATCGAGGGTAGCCAGAAATTAAAACTAAAAGTCGTGGATCATCAAAATTAAGGTACAGGTGCCTGGCGCCCACCCATCCAAGGTTATTTCCAACGTGACCTTGACCCTGAGATCTCAAGGTCATACAGAAAAATGAGGTCAAAAATCGAGGGTAGCCAGAAATTAAAACTAAAAGTCGTGGATCATCAAAATTAAGATACAGGTGCCTGGCGCTCACCCATCCAAGGTCATTCCCACCGTGACCTTGACCCTGAGATCCCAAGGTCATACAGAAAAATGAGGTCAAAAATCGAGGGTAGCCAGAAATTAAAACTAAAAGTCGTGGATCATCAAAATTAAGATACATGTGCCTGGCGCCCACCCATCCAAGGTCATTCCCACCGTGACCTTGACCCTGAGATCCCAAGGTCATACAGAAAAATGAGGTCAAAGATCAAGGGTAGCCAGAAATTAAAACTAAAAGTCGTGGATCATCAAAATTAAGGTACAGGTGCCTGGCGCCCACCCATCCAAGGTTATTTCCAACGTGACCTTGACCCTGAGATCTCAAGGTCATACAGAAAAATGAGGTCAAAAATCGAGGGTAGCCAGAAATTAAAACTAAAAGTCGTGGATCATCAAAATTAAGATACAGGTGCCTGGCGCCCACCCATCCAAGGTCATTCCCACCGTGACCTTGACCCTGAGATCCCAAGGTCATACAGAAAAATGAGGTCAAAAATCGAGGGTAGCCAGAAATTAAAACTAAAAGTCGTGGACCATCAAAATTAAGATACAGGTGCCTGGCGCCCACCCATCCAAGGTCATTCCCACCGTGACCTTGACCCTGAGATCCCAAGGTCATACAGAAAAATGAGGTCAAAAATCGAGGGTAGCCAGAAATTAAAACTAAAAGTCGTGGATCATCGAAATTAAGATACAGGTGCCTGGCGCCCACCCATCCAAGGTCATTCCCACCGTGACCTTGACCCTGAGATCCCAAGGTCATACAGAAAAATGAGGTCAAAAATCGAGGGTAGCCAGAAATTAAAACTAAAAGTCGTGGATCATCAAAATTAAGATACAGGTGCCTGGCGCCCACCCATCCAAGGTCATTCCCACCGTGACCTTGACCCTGAGATCCCAAGGTCATACAGAAAAATAAGGTCATAAATCGAGGGTAGCCAGAAATTAAAACTAAAAGTCGTGGATCATCAAAATTAAGATACAGGTGCCTGGCGCCCACCCATTCAAAGTCATTCCCACGGTGACCTTGACCCTGAGATCCCAAGGTCATACAGAAAAATGAAGTAAAAAATCGAGGGTAGCCAGAAATTAAAACTAAAAGTCGTGCATCATCAAAATTAAGGTACAGGTGCCTGGCGCCCACCCATCCAAGGTCATTCCCACCGTGACCTTGACCCTGAGATCCCAAGGTCATACAGAAAAATGAGGTATAAAATCGAGGGTAGCCAGAAATTAAAACTAAAAGTCGTGGATCATCAAAATTAAGATACAGGTGCCTGGCGCCCACCCATCCAAGGTCATTCCCACCGTGACCTTGACCCTGAGATCCCAAGGTCATACAGAAAAATGAAGTAAAAAATCGAGGGTAGACAGAAATTAAAACTAAAAGTCTTGCATCATCAAAATTAAGGTACAGGTGCCTGGCGCCCACCCATCCAAGGTTATTTCCAACGTGACCTTGACCCTGAGATCTTAAGGTCATACAGAAAAATGAGGTCAAAAATCGAGGGTAGCCAGAAATTAAAACTAAAAGTCGTGGATCATCAAAATTAAGATACAGGTGCCTGGCGCCCACCCATCCAAGGTTATTTCCAACGTGACCTTGACCCTGAGATCTCAAGGTCATACAGAAAAATGAGGTCAAAAATCGAGGGTAGCCAGAAATTAAAACTAAAAGGCGTGGATCATCAAAATTAAGATACAGGTGCCTGGCGCCCACCCATCCAAGGTCATTCCCACCGTGACATTGACCCTGAGATCCCAAGGTCATACAGAAAAATGAGGTCAAAAATCGAGGGTAGCCAGAAATTAAAACTAAAAGTCGTGGACCATCAAAATTAAGATACAGGTGCCTGGCGCCCACCCATCCAAGGTCATTCCCACCGTGACCTTGACCCTGAGATCCCAAGGTCATACAGAAAAATGAGGTCAAAAATCGAGGGTAGCCAGAAATTAAAACTAAAAGTCGTGGATCATCAAAATTAAGATACAGGTGCCTGGCGCCCACCCATTCAAAGTCATTCCCACGGTGACCTTGACCCTGAGATCCCAAGGTCATACAGAAAAATGAAGTAAAAAATCGAGGGTAGCCAGAAATTAAAACTAAAAGTCGTGCATCATCAAAATTAAGATACAGGTGCCTGGCGCCCACCCATCCAAGGTCATTCCCACCGTGACCTTGACCCTGAGATCCCAAGGTCATACAGAAAAATAAGGTCATAAATCGAGGGTAGCCAGAAATTAAAACTAAAAGTCGTGGATCATCAAAATTAAGATACAGGTGCCTGGCGCCCACCCATCCAAGGTTATTCCCAACGTGACCTTGACCCTGAGATCTCAAGGTCATACAGAAAAATGAGGTCAAAAATCGTTGGTAGCCAGAAATTAAAACTAAACGTCGTGGATCATCAAAATTAAGGTACAGGTGAATAGTAACGTCCTCCTGGTTTCACGATATTGACTCCAAAGGTAACAGAATGTCCCATTCATTTTATTACGGAGATATGGAAAAGAAAACGATATAATATTGGATAGTCTACAACCTACCAATGGGAATGTTGAGGATAATAAAAAGCGAGATATGTTAACCGGATCATTTGGCTTACCCTCATTACTAAGAAATTTATATTGGCAATTTAGTTAATTCCAAATGATACAAAAAAGTGCCTTTTTTCATAAACATCATACATTTTAAAAACGACTAATATAACGCATCACAGACTTGTCAAACGTATTTCGACACTAAATTTTTTAATTGTGCTGGACAAATTAAATTACTAAAGCGCACTACAGCGCGTATTATTCAAAAATTGATAATTTAACATACCGGAACTGATATACAGTAATACAAGCAAAGATAAATCCACATGGTTTGATATTGGGCGCCACGTGATAGATATGATTTATCATTTATATTTACAGCTCTATATAACATGTCTAATGTGCGCACCTAATTTTAGCAAGTTCAACGAAGATATATTTTTCTCTTATGGCACAACATCAATGATTGACCAGACCGAAAGCGGATAAACTATCACGGAAAGTAAACAAAGAGAATGACCGTCTCCCCCAACATATATGCTGTAAAAACATTCAATCGTCCTTCAGGTATACAAATAGTTTGTTTGGGTTACTTCTGGTTTCCTAGAAATGTTGATTACAAATATTTGTAAAAATATGGAAATTCTGAAAAAAAATTAAAACATGACCCGTGGGATACACTACTTCAGTACGGAAATAAAAACTAAAATTAATGTCATCCCGAGGAGCTGCTTTAAAGTTGTCTAAAATGCTAAATTTTGTTAATTATTCACTAGATGAGACTTTGTACAATCTTAAACAATAAATTATACCAACCTAACTCCTGAAATGTAATTTTATTAACATTTGAGAAAAAAAACATTTTCAGGATGATGTGCCTAATTAATACTATTTGTGTTTATTGGTTGTCTGGTAGAAAAAAAAAACAAGAAACAAGTACATAAAGAATGTTTTAATAAATAGTTGAGGCTATCATGCAAAAAACGTAGGATGATTTTTAATGTCATGGATAAACACCAGTGTTATAAATTATCCCTAAAACAACCCCTTTTTTACTAAAAACTATTTTTTTAGGAAGTAAACTACACAGTAGATTTCATGTTTGATTATTTATAGTCAGGGGAAGTTAAGCGATTTTTCAACAAAACCTAAAACAAATTGCTTACCAAAAAATTATTTTACCATTGTTTGGTATAGGGTCTTAGCCAACTTCTGACAATTTGTTTACGCTCAACTGTCATAGGAGGTTTTTTTACAGAGCAAAATCTAAGATAGCTGAAATCGGTATTGAAAAAAATCGAAACCAGATATATTTTGTCATGTCATGCTAATTTACCCCATATTTGATCAGTGGTGGGTAGAGAGCTACGTTAAATGTATTATTATTTATAAAATAAAATGATATCAACGGGAGAAAAACCAACATGGCCACCAAAAACAGCAAAGCACGATAGTGATCAGTAAATGTTCACGCTTGACTTTTTGTTTTGAGGAGTGCAACATGCCAATATTATGTTATCGATATTACTATTGTTAAATGTGAACAGGTCTTTTTTTTGTAATTAGGGACAATATTTTATTTTGTCTCTATTAGATGTATTTGTAATAAACATAGTGTATGTGTAGTGAATGTGAAATAAATTAGGAGCTTTGTTGAGTGCTAAAATGATCCAGACAGTCTAATGTACTACGTGTAATAACATAGATGTTGATCTGGTCTGGAAATGCTGGCTCTAGCTACGATGATGTAAGAAGATCAAATGTACCCTCAGGAATTTACCACTTTGGGTTGACACTGAAGAGAGATGTCTAACAAGCAAGCTTGGACAATAGCTAGGAAGTTTTTTAAATTTGAATTTATTTAGAAAAGTGAGAAATTAATTATATAAATTATTGCAGTTCAAGAACAACCAGTTCATTGCTGACTTTTCTGAAACACTAAAGGGAAACTGAATCATGTTCTAAACGATGCTGGTCTTATTGTAGATTGAAAACAAAAAAATATACATAGAACAAATTGTCATGAAGGTCTAAGCGCCACTGATCCCAATGTTATGGCTTGCATGTTCAAGACTTATTTTGAATTAGCTTCTAATAACAACACTGGTGAGTCATTAGCTTTTGCCTCAGTGGCCAAGATCAGTTTTTTAGTGGCTGAGATCACTTTTAAAGTGCCTGTGATCACGTATTCAGTTGTAAGGATCACTTTGGTAGACTGAGATCAGTTTTTAAGTGGCTGACATCAGTGTGTTAGTGGCCAATATTATCTCTGTAGTGGTTGAGGTAATTTTCAAGGAGGATGTGATCACTTCTTCAGTGGCTAAGATCACTTATATAATGGTTGAGATAACTTGTAAAGTTGCTGTGGTCACTTCTACAGTGACCAATATCACTTTTGTAGTGAATGAGACAACCTTTAAAGTGGCTCTAATTACTTCTTCAGTGGTAAAGATCATTTTTGTAGTGACCGCAATCATTTTTTGCTGGCTAACATCAGTTTTTTAGTGACCAAGAGCACCTTTGTGGTGACTGAGATACGTTTTAAAGAGGCTGTGATTACTTCTTCAGTGGTCAAGAACATTTCCTTAGTGGGTGAGATAACTTTCAAAGTGGTTGTGATGACTTCTTTGGTGGCCAAGTTCATTTTGTTTGTGGCCAAGGTCACCTTTGTAGTGGCTCAGATAACTTTTAATGTGGCTTCAGTGGTTGACATCAGTTTGTTAGTGACAGAGATCACCTTTGTAGTGGCTGAGATAATGATTAAGGATGATGTGATCATTTCTTATGTGGCTAAGATCACTTTTATAAGGGCTGAGATAATGTGTTAAGTGGCTGTGGTCACTTCTTCTGTGGCCTTGATCACTTTTGTAGTGGATGAGATAACTTTTAAAGTAGCTTCAGTGGCTGAGATCAGTTCGTTTGTAGCCAAGATCACCTTTGTAGTGGCTGAGATAATTATTAAGGAGCATGTGATCACTTCTTCAGGTGGCTAAGATCACTTATGTAGTGGCTGCGATAACTTTGAAAGTGGTTGTGGTCACTTCTTTAGTTGCCAAGATCACTTTTGTGGTGGATGAGCCAACGTCTAAAGTGGCTGTGATCACATTTTTCAGTGGCTTAGATTATTTTTGTAGTGACTGCAATAACTTTTAAAGTGGCTGTGTCTTCTTCGGTAGCCAAGATATTTTTTGAAGTGGTTGAGATCACTTTTAAAGTGGCTTCAGTGGCTGACATCAGTTTGTTAGTGAGAAAGATCACTTTTCCAGTGTCTGAGATAATTATTAAGGGGGATGTGATCACTTTAAAAAAAATAGTAAATTATCTGTGATATTGACCGAGCTATAACTCAATATATACATTTGTCGGTAATGGCGGCACAAATTTGCATAAAAATGGCACGTGGGACATATTTCAGCTTGTTAACATAGCTAATCGTTTTCTATGGGTTTTTTTCCAAGCTAGATACACCAGTTAGTAGTACATGTATATTTCTGAGGGTGCACGGTAATCCCATTTTTCCGCCTAGACTAATAAGCTTATCGAAGCCGCATCCAAAGGTTATAAAAATAATTTCAAATAACAGAAAAATAATGTGAAACATAAAAAAATCGAAAAACACAAGATGGAAAGTGAAATGAAGTTTAATTTGAAACAAAGACTACACACAGGCACAAACAATGTTCCATTAATGAAAAATTTGGCGGCCACTTTGATTTTTTTATGTCGTTTATTTATTGTAAAACAAATGCCAATCCGTTAATCAGCACATTTGTAAACAAATTGATGATCAATTATCACTCCCTATGTTATTTCTGTGAGGTCTTCGGCTATTTTGGATTTTACCCTCCTAAAAATCCTCCTATGAATATCCAGTGTAAACACATTTTGTGTGACTAGTCCAGAACTTATACAAGACCGTGGTACAAAAATATTTTGGTAAGGAATTTGTTCTAGGTTTTTTTCTAGTTTTCCCTGACTATTAGTCAAAGTTTATGTTTAGAACAGAGATACATGTAGTCTGGGGTAAAAAATTTGACGAGCCCGCAGATGTATCAATATAATTAAATTATACAGAATAAGTTGAAGCAACAGACTGAGAAAAACTAGTGTAAAAATAGGTGTATCGTTGATAACAAATGAAAAATGGTGTATTTCAGTGTGGTAAAATAAAACAAAAAATGATTTTGAAATACATAGTTTGATGTCACATTTTGACTAGATTATCAGAAGTGGTTACGTGAAAGTTGACAAGCAAAATCACAGCTAAAACATAGAGGTACAGTTCTTAAAACCTCTTTTGTGTGGTTGTATTGCAGACATACTGAATCATGTTCTCAACATGTCATATTATTGCAGAATTGACGCGAAAATGCAAAAACCTCTCATTTCCTGAATAAAAAAACACAATTTTAATTAACATTGCCTCGACAATTGCGCCAAATACACAAAAATACATTATTAGGCACACCATGACTGGAATTAGGCACATCATGCAATCTCAAAATTAACCCTTGAAACACAAATATGGGGATTACAACAAACCACTAATAAAACACCTAATGTATACATTAGCTATACACTTAACTACACAAAACTTGACCTCAAATAGTCCTTTTTGGCTTATTTGCAACATTGCCACATTTGTGATAAATACAAATTTACATCAAAATGACCT
This sequence comes from Flabesymbios commensalis, assembly GCA_964017125.1. Lineage (NCBI taxonomy): Eukaryota > Metazoa > Annelida > Polychaeta > Terebellida > Flabelligeridae > Flabesymbios > Flabesymbios commensalis. The sequence continues at coordinate 35,216,233 of OZ024913.1, forward strand.
GAAAATGAACAATTTTCGTTGTTTTTTCTATTTGTTTTGGATTGTCTTATTTTTCTCAGAATACTATCAACATGATCAATGCAATCTCCCTATCCTTCATTCCCGCTGTAATTAAGTTCGAACGTAGTCGTTCAAACTTGTTCTAATTCTAAAGCAACTTTATTTTTTCTTCTTATTATTATTCTACGGCCCATTTGGCCACACCATTTCTCACTCAGTTTACAAGTAATCGACTTGGCACAATTATCCTTAGGTATTGAAGTTAGTTGCTATAGCTTTTTTCTGCAATCCTGACAGTGGATCTAGATCTAATCCGGATTTCATAGATCCATTATACATGTATGGATCATCCACTGCAGATTTTTGCCACACTATTTCTCACTCAGTTAACAAGTAATCGACTTCAAATCTTGTCACAATGATCCTTAGGTATTGAAGTTGGTTGCTGTAACGTTTTATCGGTGATCCTGAAAGTGGATCTGGATTTATTCAGCATTTTATAAATCCACTATGTTGACCAATGTCGGTGCAATGATGTACATGTCGGATGATAGCCCATTCATTGAAAGAATGGAGAGCAGCCATTCACAATAGTACTTTGTTGTCGTTGACTCGGCGTTTTAGGGGTAGAGTGTGCTGGTCTTCTCGACCACCGGGCCAGCATCGCAGACAGTGGCCCAGCATTGAACCATCATTGGCAGGGTTGCCACTGGTCAGGGAAAAGTCAGGGAAATTCAAGGTCAGGGAAAAGTCCAGGAATTTTGAAATTGGTCAGGGAATTTTGGAAATTTGTGAAAAGTCAGGGAAATTGCACTAAGGTCAGGGAAATTTGTCCTTTTGTTTGCTAAGTGTACTATAAATGTGAACACAACATTATGTAAATTCATTGAATTTATCCAATCAAATTAGCATCAGTTAATCTGCGAATGCTATCACTTTATAGTATAATAGGCCACAGATCATTATTATATGGCAATCTTCTGTGTTATCAAACACCCATACTTTACCATATTTAAACAATGAAGCTTGTCTGATGCAAGCAATTTTCACTCGTATCAAGGTGTGGATTCGCGATCCACAACTTGATGTAAGTGGCGGCTGTTTTTAAATTTGGTAGCATTTTTAAAAAATCACTTGCACGTCCACATTATGCTAGAAATGGCATGTAAAAATTTCAAAAAAAATTGATCAGTAGTTTTTGAGTTTTTGCACCCACAAAAAAACGTGACGCCTGACGGAATCCTAGCATGACTAACATCGCCCCTGGCCTACAGGCCCGGGATAGAAAGTGCAGTTTCAGGTAGAGATATGCCATGAAAAATTTCAACTTGAGCAAATTAAAAAACGCCAACTTTCGGCAATAATTAACTTGAATATAAACCATGCCAGATAGCTAGACCATTACTATAAAACAAAATATGCCCTTTCAGGAAGGAAGATATGCCCTGAAAAATGTCAACTTGATCTGATTGGATGGATGCACCCTGACAAAATTCTAGCACGCAGGGCGGGACGAGGGGATTATGGTGGCCGGCTGGCCTCTTGTTATGAAATTACATGCAAAAAGACATGTTCAGATAGCTGCTGTCGAATCATAATTTTATTGTTTACTTTAATTGACAAATGTGTTGTAGCATTACTACATTATGCATTATTACAAAAAGAGTCATACATATCCTCATAGGTGTAGCATAGGCTATATATTCCTTACAATAATATAAGGCCACTATGAACATAAGACAAGTAACGGGACTCTGGTATGTCACTATAAACATATTGTTTTGGTCAGGAAAAACTGAAATTGGGTCAGGGAAAAGTCAGGGAAATGTCAGGGAATTTTAAAAACTGATGCGAATGGCAACCCTGATTGGGTGTTTGATGTGAACAGTAGAAACCCCTTAAATGCTACATTTCACCATTAAAATAAAAGTTATAGTCACAGGCAGACAGAGTAGAGAGAGAGATGTTGAGATGAATGATATAACAGTGGTGGAGAGAGAGGAGAATGAGAAAAAAGTTAGCCTGAAGTACAAAGTCGCAAACGGTCACAAAACGGTCGAAAACGGTCACAAATGATCCTGAGCAGTCGCAAATGATCACAAACGATCACAAACCATCGGAAATGATTGGAAATGTTCGGAACTGGTCGCAAGTGGTCACAAATGTTCGCAAACGGTTGCAGATGGTCACAAGGGGTCACAAATGTTCAAAATTTTCCAAATTTCCAAATGTTCTAAGCATTCCAGATGTTTCGAATGTTTCGAAGGTCCAAATGGTCCATATGTCGCAAAAAGTCGCATGTCAAAACATTACTGTTACTTAAAAAGTCACAGTTGTTTATAGTCGAGAAGTTCTTTTTCTAACCATTTCCGGAAAGTAAAGATTTTTTTGTAAAACCTTATGTTAATCCTCAAACCGCTCATTGTGACTATTTTTTTAATACATTTTATCAGCCGAGTAAATCGCTGTTATTGGGAATGAAATGTGATTGATCGTCAAGATTTTCAAATATTTTGTCTGAAAATAATTCTCATCGATTTAAAGTAGTGGGCTACTGTACATAGCAAGATACAACTTGAAGTGGGTAGCAATTTTAATTATTTAATTCATCGGTTTAAGGGTTAAACAGCCACAGTATTAGGACTTACATCAATCCACAAGATTAAGAAAATGTATAATTTTTTAAGAGAAAAAGTAATAGTTTTAATAACAGTTTTAATGCAAAACAGTTTGTTTTCGTCCACTGGATATTGTGAAAACATGTAAAAAGCCAACATGCTAAAAAGTTTTCAAATAAATTTCTTAATTATTTTATAAAAAATATTTGAATATGTGGAAGGTAACAAAATGCATCTGGGAATAAGTTGCAGACAATGTCGTAAGAACGGCTGCCTCAGTCACTTCTTTAGACAGGTAGAAAATGGTCAAATGTATTTGAGACGTATTCTATTAGGTACATCATGATTTCTAATTTCACAAAATGTAATAAAAGAAATGCTTTTCATGGGGGTTATTTTTCCAGGCCGTTTCATTTAACACGTTTGAATTTATTTAATCTTCTAAATGATTATTATTACATGTAATAATATTCCATATCCAATGTCTATCTATCTGTATACCCATGGAATTTTTTTTTTTTGCAAGTATGCATTATTGAATATTTATTAGGCACATCACAGGTGAATGCGTATAGAGCAAGTAATAAAAACCTGAGCATTTTTCGTACATCAATACTTGAAAAAACATTGCCCGATATAGATAACTTTTGCAGAACACTGTTGTGTGACAGTTAACAGTAAATATTTTAAGAATATAACAATTAATTTTGCATGTAAATGACAAAATCATTCAATTTTAGGCCAAAGACAATTCAATGATTGGTAACTGATTTTCAAAAGTCGATAACATATGTAGGCTAACCATATACATTTTCTAAGCCTGACATGTTCACTGAATTTAAAAATGATAGTAAAGTGTTTTATATGACAAACATATTTATGATATAGGCAGTATAATAAAAAAGGTATGGAAAATTGTCAATTGTACATTTTTGGTTGATATGACCCATATGCCTATTGAGCGGCATATGAATTAAAATCAATTTTTCAATAATGGCAGCACTAATTTGCATACTATTATTTCCACAACACATCAGATCACTCAAAAAATAGTTTTAGTGTCTTCTTTGACCCTCAAAATATGGATGTAGGCCTAGACACCATTATTGTGCCGCTATTTGTGATATTGACCGAGCTATAACTATATATACATTTTTTCGGTAATGGCGGAACAAATTTGCATAAACATGGCATGTGGGACATTTTTTGAGGTTATTAACATAGCTAATCGTTTTCTACGGGGTTTTTTCCAAGCCAAATACACCTATCAGACATATATCCGAGGGTGCACGGAAACACTATTTTCCCACTATACTAGGTCTCTATTCACGTCTCGGCCCTGAGTCGCTTGAAATATGGTAGAAACGGCACACAAATACACAATTATTTTATTATTTATTTTACGGTATTCTATGCTAGCTGATATATCGATTTCTCGGTAGAACACCAGCAAATGGTAACTCATAAACCATGTAAACTGTCGGCCAATAATAAAAAAGGCACGGCTTGTTGAACATTCACAATTTGTTTTTTCAAAACCATGTGGTTTTCAAAGATAAATCTAAATTTAGGAACTAATAAAAAATAAATTAAAAAATAAAACAGTGAAGCTGAAATCATAACATAATTGTGTGTCATCACATAATTATGTAATTTTATATGAAATATATGTTACATAAGGAGTTGTGCCATATAGCTTAGTTTTTTTATCCTAGAATGCTGCAAATAATGTAGGCCCCCTATTTTTTGGAATAGACAGTACCCAACTTCAAGGTCAGATTACAAAAATCCCTCTTAAAGCTGCGGCCTTAGACCATCACTTTTCTGACTCCATAAATTGATCTGTTGTGCTGCTGCACTATTGTAGTCCTAAAGCAGAACCACCCTCTGTAGACCTGTCATGCACATAGCTATTCTTTCTAACATGGTGTCATGCGTGATACTCTTTCTAACATGGTGTCCTGCCTTCTAATGAACCGTCAACAAGAGCATAATTATGACGAACATAAATTCACAGCTTTCGTATATTTACATATGCTAAAAGTGTTCCATTTTGTTATTAGATATTTTATGATTAGGTGCTGTACCAAACACATACATGTACGAATTGAAATCGATTTGGTGTTTATAAGGTGAAATAGACGCCTGCTCACGAAATATCATGAAAATTGACACTTTTCTTGATTTTTTTCAAAATGGATAGACCTGCCGCGTCAAAAATTAGTCTGAAAATACATTATTAGGACGTGACTGATATTGAAAGGTTACCTTGAAGGATACACAAAAAAAACGTGAAAGTTCACGTAGACTAAGGGGTTTTGTCAAGTTAAAAAAAAATCAAAAATCCGAGAAAAACTTAGAAGTGGGTGGGTGGGTCAAGCCCCAACTCGGATTTTAATTTTTGTTTGGAAATGTTGTGTTTTTGTGTGTTTTTTGTGTTGTTTTCATGTTTCCAAATGTTTCAAAAAAAAAAAGGGGTAGGGGGTGGGTGGGTTTGTGGTCAGATTAATCCGAGTTTTTCTCGGATTTTGGAATTGTTTTAACTTGACAGGACCCCTAAGTGGTTTAGCTTCAATAATTCATAATATTTACTTATGACGGACTCTTTTCCTTAGGACTTTGGTTATTATGCGTATGCGGGTGGGTCTAAAACATGTGCTCAACGATCCGGTCAGTTTAATTTTCACCCCAGTGATATTTAGTTTAATTTGTTTGCATTTTAAACAATTATACTGGTTGCCGCCCCGTGTACGCATCAGTTGTTGCAGTATTATTATACATGTAGGCCTAATGATGCTTTACAACCTTGGATGAGTGGGCGGCAGGCACCTGTATCTTAATTTTGATGATCCACGACTTTTAGTTTTAATTTATGGCTACCCTCGATTTTTGACCTCATTTTTCTGTATGACCTTGAGATCTCAGGGTCAAGGTCACGTTGGAAATAACCTTGGATGGGTGGGCGCCAGGCACCTGTACCTTAATTTTGATGATGCACGACTTTTAGTTTTAATTTCTGGCTACCCTCAATTTTTTACTTCTTTTTTCTGTATGACCTTGGGATCTCAGGGTCAAGGTCACGGTGGGAATGACCTTGGATGGGTGGGCGCCAGGCACCTGTATCTTAATTTTGATGATCCACGACTTTTAGTTTTAATTTCTGGCTACCCTCGATTTTTGACCTCATTTTTCTGTATGACCTTGGGATCTCAGGGTCAAGGTCACGGTGGGAATGACCTTGGATGGGTGGGCGCCAGGCACCTGTATCTTAATTTTGATGATCCACGACTTTTAGTTTTAATTTCTGGCTACCCTCGATTTTTGACCTCATTTTTCTGTATGACCTTGGGATCTCAGGGTCAAGGTCACGGTGGGAATGACCTTGGATGGGTGGGCGCCAGGCACCTGTATCTTAATTTTGATGATCCACGACTTTTAGTTTTAATTTCTGGCTACCCTCGATTTTTGACCTCATTTTTCTGTATGACCTTGGGATCTCAGGGTCAAGGTCACGGTGGGAATGACCTTGGATGGGTGGGCGCCAGGCACCTGTATCTTAATTTTGATGATCCACGACTTTTAGTTTTAATTTCTGGCTACCCTCGATTTTTGACCTCATTTTTCTGTATGACCTTGGGATCTCGGGGTCAAGGTCACGGTGGGAATGACCTTGGATGGGTGGGCGCCAGGCACCTGTATCTTAATTTTGATGATCCACGACTTTTAGTTTTAATTTCTGGCTACCCTCGATTTTTGACCTCATTTTTCTGTATGACCTTGGGATCTCAGGGTCAAGGTCACGGTGGGAATGACCTTGGATGGGTGGGCGCCAGGCACCTGTATCTTAATTTTGATGGTCCACGACTTTTAGTTTTAATTCCTGGCTACCCTCGATTTTTGACCTCATTTTTCTGTATGACCTTGGGATCTCAGGGTCAAGGTCACGGTGGGAATGACCTTGGATGGGTGGGCGCCAGGCACCTGTATCTTAATTTTGATGATCCACGACTTTTAGTTTTAATTTCTGGCTACCCTCGATTTTTGACCTCATTTTTCTGTATGACCTTGAGATCTCAGGGTCAAGGTCACGTTGGAAATAACCTTGGATGGGTGGGCGCCAGGCACCTGTACCTTAATTTTGATGATCCACGACTTTTAGTTTTAATTTCTGGCTACCCTTGATCTTTGACCTCATTTTTCTGTATGACCTTGGGATCTCAGGGTCAAGGTCACGGTGGGAATGACCTTGGATGGGTGAGCGCCAGGCACCTGTATCTTAATTTTGATGATCCACGACTTTTAGTTTTAATTTCTGGCTACCCTCGATTTTTGACCTCATTTTTCTGTATGACCTTGAGATCTCAGGGTCAAGGTCACGTTGGAAATAACCTTGGATGGGTGGGCGCCAGGCACCTGTACCTTAATTTTGATGATCCATGACTTTTAGTTTTAATTTCTGGCTACCCTCGATTTTTGACCTCATTTTTCTGTATGACCTTGGGATCTCAGGGTCAAGGTCACGGTGGGAATGACCTTGGATGGGTGGGCGCCAGGCACCTGTATCTTAATTTTGATGATCCACGACTTTTAGTTTTAATTTCTGGCTACCCTTTATTTTTGACCTCATTTTTCTGTATGACCTTGGGATCTCAGGGTCAAGGTCACGGTGGGAATGACCTTGGATGGGTGGGCGCCAGGCACCTGTATCTTAATTTTGATGATCCACGACTTTTAGTTTTAATTTCTGGCTACCCTCGATTTTTGACCTCATTTTTCTGTATGACCTTGGGATCTCAGGGTCAAGGTCACGATGGGAATGACCTTGGATGGGTGGGCGCCAGGCACCTGTATCTTAATTTTGATGATCCACGACTTTTAGTTTTAATTTCTGGCTACCCTCGATTTTTGACCTCATTTTTCTGTATGACCTTGGGATCTCAGGGTCAAGGTCACGGTGGGAATGACCTTGGATGGGTGGGCGCCAGGCACCTGTATCTTAATTTTGATGATCCACGACTTTTAGTTTTAATTTCTGGCTACCCTCGATTTTTGACCTCATTTTTCTGTATGACCTTGAGATCTCAGGGTCAAGGTCACGCTGGAAATAACCTTGGATGGGTGGGCGCCAGGCACCTGTACCTTAATTTTGATGATCCACGACTTTTAGTTTTAATTTCTGGCTACCCTCGATTTTTGACTTCATTTTTCTGTATGACCTTGGGATCTCAGGGTCAAGGTCACGGTGGGAATGACCTTGGATGGGTGGGCGCCAGGCACATGTATCTTAATTTTGATGATCCACGACTTTTAGTTTTAATTTCTGGCTTCCCTCGATTTTTGACCTCATTTTTCTGTATGACCTTGGGATCTCAGGGTCAAGGTCACGGTGGGAATGACCTTGGATGGGTGGGCGCCAGGCACCTGTATCTTAATTTTGATGATCCACGACTTTTAGTTTTAATTTCTGGCTACCCTCGATTTTTGACCTCATTTTTCTGTATGACCTTGGGATCTCAGGGTCAAGGTCACGGTGGGAATGACCTTGGATGGGTGGGCGCCAGGCACCTGTATCTTAATTTTGATGATCCACGACTTTTAGTTTTAATTTCTGGCTACCCTCGATTTTTGACCTCATTTTTCTGTATGACCTTGGGATCTCAGGGTCAAGGTCACGGTGGGAATGACTTTGGATGGGTGGGCGCCAGGCACCTGTATCTTAATTTTGATGATCCACGACTTTTAGTTTTAATTTCTGGCTACCCTCGATTTTTGACCTCATTTTTCTGTATGACCTTGGGATCTCAGGGTCAAGGTCACGGTGGGAATGACCTTGGATGGGTGGGCGCCAGGCACCTGTATCTTAATTTTGATGATCCACGACTTTTAGTAAAAAAAATTGAATAAGGAAACGGGAATAAGGAATAAGTAACTAGCTTCACGGACCTACCCACCAGCAAGTAATACGCCAGTCACACATACACGACGCACAGCCTACGCCTTGAGTGACAAAAATTCAAGCAGTGCGTCGTTGTGCGTCCATGAATTTTTGTCATTATAAGATGAGCCAGCGAGTTTCAGACGAATATACAGCGTGTTATCAATAAATCAGGTGTATAAATCAGCGAATACACAGCGTTTCGACACCGCGTTGCGCGTTAGCAGGGCGACAAAGTTAACGAATACACAGCGAATCGCCAGCGCGAGGCACGAATAAGTCAGAAAACATTTAGCATGCCCTATGTACTTTATTATGTTCGCTGGAAATGCGTTAGAAACACGTTGGATGGGCGTTATATGCGCGCTCAGTGCCAGCAGTTTTTTCTGAAGGTTTTTTTTCTGAAGGCTCAGTCACACATTGTCGACGCACGACCCACGCACTGAAATTTGATTATTTTTTGCCAGAGCGTCTTTCGTGCGTCGGTCGTGCGTCAACACTTGCTACTGGTTCGTGGAGGGCGCTGCACTAACGCTACGCATATTTTTGTGCGCAGTGTAATCTCCAAAGGAAGTGGGGTATGTTTAAAATATTGAATGCATATGAACGCTTAAATTTACTCCCAGAAGACAGCCAGCAACACGTAGGGTGCGCTAGAACAACGTTATATCAGCACCAAATATGTTTCCTTTGTATCACATGGGTGCCCGTTGAGTGCGCCAGGTAGTCGCGGGCAACGCGCCTGCCCTGCGCTGCAAGAGAGTTTGAAACAAACGCTTGGAGCACACCCACAGTTCGCCCAGCGCTCGAGCAACAGGCTGTGACTATGCTATTGCTTCAGCTCTGGAGAACAACATTTTATTTTTAATCATTTGAGGTTGTGTTTCACACGATACACGGCTTTAAGTGCAGAAACTGTTTTTTAATCTGTCGAAATTACGTTCAAACATATAATGTTATCAAAAATTTGTGACATATTTTTTCTTTTAAACATGGTTGCATATATACAAAAAAAACTAATAAAATCTACTATAATCGTCGACATTAGTATTTTAGGGTTTAATGCGCACAGTATGCGTCCGACGCGTCAGCAAAGCGCTGCTCATTCGCCCTTTGCGTTGAGAACACGCTGTGCATTCGCTACCAGCTTGCAACGTTTTTCACAATCCGGATTCAAATTGTTATTTTTTATTTTTCTATGCGTGGACTGTGCGTCGTTTATGTGTGACTGGGACAAACCTCGGTCAGCGGAAACACAACGGATTTAGAGCGTGTGCTCTGCTTGTGCCTAGTGTTAACCTAGCGCTGATCTGATGTTCTTCTGGCGTCTACATTCACACGTGGAAAAACGCTCACATTTTTGAACATGCAGAAAATGTGCGCAGAGATTGAGGCACACGATAAATGTATAACGTTCATCCGACGTTCTCGTCAAATCATCAAAGAATTCTGACGCACGCCAAGCGATTCACAACGCACTGACCAAAATTCTTCATTTTTTGATGCGCTGGACGTGCGTAATGGCATGTGTGACTGGGCCTTTGTAGGATCACAGGATGAATATCCCTCAACACCGCCCTATATCGTCTTTCATGTCTGAGCTGTCTGGACCGCCAGATCCCGCCATAAGTTACCACTTTTGTGCAAACAAAGGTTAAGGTCAAGACATCACAGCTCTCACCGTCACTTTAAGGCATAAATAACCACTAATAACCACCGATGCGCTGGACGTGCGTAATGGTATGTGTGACTGGGCCTTTGTAGGATCACAGGATGAATATCCCTCAACACCGCCCTATATCGTCTTTCATTTCTGAGCTGTCTGGACCGCCAGATCCCGCCATAAGTTACCACTTTTGTGCAAACAAAGGTGAAGGTCAAGACATCACAGCTCTTACCGTCACTTAAAGGCATAACTAACCACTTATAACCACCGGTACTGCCACTGAAACAGTTGACACGCATTGCAGATAAATCTAACAATCATAAAGCCTCTCACAAGTCCAATCCGGGCGCCACCCAATGATCAGCCGACGCTCATCGGCCCGGCGGCCTGTCGATGATCGCACAGACATCGGGGCAAATAATAATACTAGTAGTCCAGTATGAGGTATTACATAAGGAGCCACCATTTAATTACTAGGGGGGGGGGGGGGGCGGAGTTTTCACATTGAACAAATTATTTATTTCATCTCCTGTCTGCAATGTTTTATTTAGTTCACACTTTGTGTCAAGCCAAATATTTATTTCACTTTCTCTAAAAAAACAATTCAGACAAAAAGTTGAAGTCTTAAAATATTTATTTAAATAACATTCAATACCTGGAGATTGAATGGTTCCCTTAGAATATACAGCTACTACGTCAACATGGTCAAAGGGTAAAAATCCAAATTGGTTTGATGCTGATTAATTACATCACTTCAAACGTATATATCTCGGATTGGCAGACAGCTGATTTTATTTCAGCACAAAAAAACATGACTCACATAATCCAGTTTGCTACCTTGTACTGAAACATTCATTTGAAAAGAAAATAAAGCCAATAATTATGTCCAGACTATTATCTTTGCGAAATACCTGGCAGTCGTGCTCAAGGTAAACATTGATTATTCTGCCAATTCAGAGGAGACAAGAAAAATCTAATCTAAAACAGTTAAAGACTGGATGCTGGAATAATTTCGACTTGGAGGAAATGACATGAAATACGCACGTGTTCATTGTGTCAATAACAGTGTAACATTCAGGCCGTCTGAGATATATTACCATATTGTCATCAGCATGGGGTTGTTTCCCACCATCCTCTGCTGATGACAGGAAGGCTTCCCACAGGAGGGATCCTGGGATCACTGACCCATCCACACACACCATTCATGTATGCAATAACAATACAGTGACTGTCTATCGCTGGTTGAATGTTGGACCAGCGTCGTAGACGCTGGTTCAACATTAAACCAGCATACAGGTCAACGTATCCTGTGAACTGGGGACGGACATTGACATGGTCATAAAACTGGTAACGAGATGATATATCGTTCACACTGCTTTAAGCATGTTAAGCCGATCAATGCCCCCGGATTATCATAAGGTCATGCAGTTTATCACTGTGCCTGCTGAAGGCAAATAGTGAGCGTGCGCGCAGTGCAAATATTATTGATATTATTAACCCCCTGTATTAGACCAACTCTTTAACCCTTTAAGCCCTCACGATGCATTAAAGCATCATTTTACATCCCTGAAAACAGAATTCTTTTTCCGACAACCAAGGGTTTAGAACGAAAATATCTATGAAATTGGTTTACCAATACATTTCAATTTTCTTTAATTTTTAAACCACATCAAGTCATCTTCATCAACTACAAGTCGAGAATTGCGACAGCAATTCGCGGCTTGTAGTGGATGTAGATGACAATGAGAAATTCAGGCTTGAAGGGGTTAACATGACCCGCTCGTCTAAAACGTCAAATAAATGTAACGTTTAAAAAACACCTTGTCATATACACAATATATTTTTATTAGCTATTGTCTATTTTATATATGGACCTCCTCACCTGCTTATTGAAATTTATAGCCAACAGTTGTGTGGTGAAAAAGCTGATAAACTATGCTTAGCACTCGTGCGGCAAATTAAGCAATTCTATTTTTACCCACTTGAATTTGACCTGAAGCTTCAAGCAAAGTGGGTAAAACATTGTACTTGTCATATCACTCACATTTTGCTGATGAAACCTCGAGAAGTAGAAAAAACTTGATGATGAAGAAAAAAAACTGTTTTGATTTTGCTCAGCAAATACCATGGTGCATGTGTTGATTTTCTAAAGGTAAACTCAAAATACAATCATGTGTGTGTACACATATTCGTATTGTATAATACCTCCGGCTTCATCATGCGCATCACTTGGCGACCCTTAATAATATTAATCCTGGAATTTCATCGACCCAATTTAAACCCTTATTGGATGATACATTTTGTCAGGTTGACAGGAATGCGATAATATTTCCCCGGGTTTCACATTCAAGGCTACGCTGCTATATTTACACTACATTACGTGCTCAAGCACTATTCCAATTTATTTCCAGGGCAGGTTGAATTACTATCTATAAGAGAAACCGAAACAGCATAGCGTGTCGACGTTCAGATAATAATAATACAAACAATGAATAAGAAACAATAGTAATACATAACTTTCCCTTAGGATTGTAACGTTAATATTGTGCATATGCTTTATAGTTATCAGCTGCGATATGCCTAAAGCAACAATATCAGGCTAAAATAATAAAAAAAATCAGTATTTTGTTTTGGCCATATACTAGAATTATGGAAATATTTTAAATTTTCGGCTGCTGTGGCAACTTAGCAAGTGTGCCGAAGCCCCATTTATCAGTTATTCCCGTATATAGTATTTCCTATTTTGCACAAACATGTCCGAAATTAAATTTCTTCCTTATTTCTCATTTAACCAGTTAACTGGCAAATACGCAACACAAAATTTAAAAACTTAAAAACTACATGTTAACATATTATGGACATATCATGAAGTCAGAAAAAATTATGATTTTTTATGTTTCTAGCCTGATTGTGTCGCTAAGTTACCATCAGCTCAACACATTGCGTTTGCTGGGTTATTAGTCTGGTTTGGTATCCATGGTACATGTATGTTAGAAATATGCCTAAAATTAAATTCCCTTGCCCAACATGATTTTATTGGATTTTTTTGACTGGCTTAGGGATCATTTATGCCAGAAATATTGTGGTTCGATTATTCCCTCAGCTCAACCTCGTTTTATGACACATTCAAAATGACCGCTATCGAAATCACGTATTTGGGCATAATTCGAGCTCTATCACAGATTTTAATTTATATGCCAATGTTTTTGGGTATGAGGAATACAATTCTAATAGGTAAATGCATTTTGAAATCAACTTCAATAAATATGTTTCCTCGATTTGCAAATGAACATTTTACAATTTCAGTCATAGGAAGAAATTATTATAGGTGATATGGCATTACAAAAAGAAACATAAATTGTTAAACAAATTAAACAAAATGTGCCACGCAACAAGTTAAGCTTGATATCAGAAAATCAGTTTTAATCTTCATTGCTTATTGTGTGTGAAAGTAGATGAAAGATAAGGTTAACACTATAATTGGTTACAACTGGACAACAGAATCAACGTGGAAGTTTGAATTTTGAGTAGAAGGGCAAAATGTTTAAGTAGCAGCACAGTAGACGTATTAGACATGGTAAATATACATGTTTACAGTAGAAAGTGGCAATGTAATTAGATAACATGAAAAAAGTCATTTCAGAAGGCAACACAAATAATTTTACTGAAAAACTGATTACCAACTCTACAAGTGTTAGGCATATTGTCACCCCAGCAACTGGCTGCTTTGATTTCCATTGAGTTGAGTTTTCTGAAGATAACTACAAATGACAAACATCAAACCATGAGCCTAAAGCATAAATTCAGTAGATCAGAAGATGTTTATTGGCCACGGATGATGTGTGATTCATCAGGGAGGCTTCGTCATGACAGAAGAGCAAAACACAAACCATATTGGACTAAGCCAAATTGTGGCAGGTACACTCAAATGTCATTTAATATGTAGGCCCTGTGCTCAATAATGCATGAAAATAACATTTGTTGGAATCTGGCGGGATAGATAGTTGCAGTGCTGCCAGATATATTAGATAGAAATAGATAGAAATCTGTTGTTTATGCTTGATGACACTACTTAATAATTTCAGTTTTGTCAGTACTGGCTACTGTGCTGAAGGAATCATCCAGGGCCCAGTCCAGCTATGAGTATTAAAATAAGGCTGTTTATTATTTAATACAATTATTTAGAGCTCTTGTATACCAAGTGTTCAAATGTAACTTGTATACCAAGCTTTCAAATGCAACTTGCGATTTAGGGCCATAATAGCTTTTCTGCATCAATGCATCATAAATATCTGATACTTAATGCTTATAAACACTTCTTTGGTTTCATAACAGTAGTTCAAATGATAGGTTCGAGTTTTCGTAATGCGAAGTAATTTTTGTTCCAAAAAATCTGTAATATTTCTATTTGAAATATATATTTTTTTGCAAAGATAACAAAATTTTATTACCACTTTTTGCTGTATAACTATCTATTGGGCAGACATTATACAGTTATGATATCAGAGAGACGTGGTCAGATTACATGACGACCTGATTTTAATTCGGCCTACGTGACTGACCAAGAAAAAGAGGACACTGCCATATAATTAGCTTCGCTACTGCTGTTTCCTAATAAGCAATAATATCCACGGACGCTGCAGAAGAATATGTTACACGACTGTGTACGCTGAACTGTTGAATGCCAGCGTATTCGATCTTTTTGTGGATCAAAACTAAGAGGTAGTGGATTCGAATCCCAGCCGGGTATTTGTCATCGTGGTTGTGCATATCGTACTGTGCACTACAAAAGATTATTCGAAGTCATTCTATAAGTTTATGGCATTCTGTAAGAGTAGGCCTACTACTTCGGGCTTCCTTCTCACTCACTCATTGCTGATCCTGCGTTGGGTTTTCAGAGAAATATCCTTGTTTCTCCCTTCTCATCGTGATTAATACGTTAACCCTTTAACAGCCAAATTATTTAATTTGTATTTTCTCCCACTTAAAGCTGTGTCTCGCTGACGCGATCCACAACTTCAATTGACTGAAAATTATTCCGATTTGACTCTTTTCGAATCTTGCTAATTGATGTCATATTTTATCTTTAACATGTTTAAAAGGTGGTACTTTTAAAAATGTGCCCACTCACACATTCAGTCTAGAGGCAAACATTCAGTGAGGCGCCTTGGTATAGAGCCTCACTGCCTCACCATGCATTCGTCCCGGGTTCGAGTCCCGCTGATACTGTGTGTGCTTTTCAGAGAAATATCCTTGTTTCTCCATTTTTTATGTGACTAGGCAATCACGTTAATGGCGACCTCGTCGCATTAAAGTTGAAACCACTGTATCGCCGTTAATGTCGCGCGGGACCACGCGCTGCGTGCTCCTTCACTTTCACTCAGAAAAGGGGACGTGACGCTTTGGTAGAGCGCCTGACTGCCTCGTCAGTCATGCATGCGTCCCAGTTCGAACCCCGCTAATCTTGTGTGGGGTTTTCAGATAAAATAATATTCTTGTTTTTCTCCTTCTCCATGTTACTAGGCGGTGGCGCGTCGTCGAGCTATGATTGAAACCAGTGTAGGCCTATCAACGTCAATATCGCACATGTGTGACCACACTCCTTCACAACACATTCACTCCGTATTCCAGTATAGCATGTAGGCCCTACACAATCATGGTAAAATAAAAAATAAAAAATTTAATTAGAAAAAAATTATATATATTTGAACTTGATAAAAAATGTTTTCTTTATTTAGAGGATGTTGTTCCTTGCACAGTATTACTCGTCGTGTATTAGACGTATTCTAGATTCATCTTGGCAAACGGTAGAGGTCGTGGGTAAGATTTCGTCCCCTTGGACATGAAAGAGTGTATCTGCCACTTTACCACTTTACCACTTTACCACTTTACATCCTTTCATATCCAAGGGGACGATTTGTGCAGACACATTGCAAAAAGAATTTAAAAGAAACTGCACGTTATCGTATTTAAATGTAAAAAACAACATTTTTGAACACTTTTATTTAAAAAATAATGTTTGGAATAATGAACAACCCGGCAGTAAGTGAGATATTCGAGATTTTGTTTAAAAAAATAAAACCGAAAAACCCCGCAAAAATGAGCGATATTACATGTATGTATTAAAAATGGGATATTATCACCGAAAATCAACTTACAGCAACATTTCAGCCCTCAAAATGACGAGTGTCAGTTTCATTCGATAAAGTTCAAGGCCATAAGAGGTCGAGATGTGGCATTACATGATCCTTTCTTAAAATTCTGCAGTCCTAGGAGTTAAAGCGTCCCCAATTTTCAGGTGAATTACACTTAACTAATCCATTCTAATAAAGTATGTCTCATAGAAATTTTCTAGAAACAATAGAGATTATCATATTTTATTTGTATCCTCAGAGTCAATATTAGTAATATTGATAAACTGCAAATAAATTAAATCAATTTTTAACTCATTAGATAAGGTAACACGCCATTTGCATGCAATGAAGACTTAAATCAAAGTATTAAGGAAACAAACAGTGAGCAAACTCACTAATATTAATCAGAACACATATGCGTGATATCAAGGAGTTTGCCAGTAGCAGACAACATGATAGATGAAGATGAGGTTGCGCATAGTTTGCACATTATTGACGAAAGTGGCACGCAAAAATGTGTGTGACATGTACATCTATACCGTACGTTAACAAAATGCAATCTTGGCACACACTTCTGCACACGCAACCCCATGCACGCATTTATTGTGTAATGTCACTATTTTTATACACTTCCTTCATTGGCAAGCAACAATGTGGGACATGTACATGTATGTATGGCACGTAGGCCTATGTAGCTAATGTCACGGCTATGCAGACCACTTGGTCATTGAGTATAGACCTTGAGCCAAAGGGTGGTCAATGAGCCTTTAAATTTATTTTGGTTAGGATAAACAAATCTTCGCTACTTTAAAATCACGATGCAGGCGGTCGTGATTATTGTCGCGTAGTCTACGCACCAAAATGCATCGAGAATAAACATATGGTGAGCGACAAGTTATCAAAATGGTTCAATGCATCGTATTTCCTGAATTAAAATGAGCTGTGACCAACAGGATGACGTCAAAGGAGAGACCTAGCCAGAAGTCAGTGATTCAAATCACCGAAACAGATTAGTATTTACATTTCTCGTTTCTCGCCCTTTAACAGGTTATTCTAGCTGATGTGCTATCATGTCAAGGCATGGAGGTTACCAAGGTCACGACCCGTATTCTCGTACAAGTTGCGATTTATCGTAGGTTTTTGGATTGGTCGAGATGGCCATCTCGACCAATCCAAAGCCTACGATATAACGTAACGAGAATACGTAACTTGTACGAGAATATGGGCCTTGGGTAGGCCATATATATTCTGTCATTAAAAGCAGGGATGTTGTGGCCGAAGGGTGTATGGCGGCCTCACATCCTGCCTGACTGTCCAGCAAACGAGATTCGTTGATCAAAATGTCTTTTTAATGCTGGTTGACCGTCTACGACGCTGAACCAACTATAAAACAATGTTGTACGAACGTCTCGTGGTTGATGGGTATAAATTGGCATTGCTTATTTGCCATGTAAAACATGAAGCTGAACAGAGACTTTTGTCCAGGGCAAAGAGCGATAAACAAAAGACAATTTCCCGAGCAAAAAGGACCATAAATTATTGTTAGCAAAGTTAAGAATGAAAGAGACTAAGGATTCGACATGTTGCTTTCTGAAAATATCTGCAGGCTTTGTCACATTGATTTGATTCCCATGCGCTGCAAAACAAACCGTCTTGTCCTGGTGTTATTTTGATCAGATATCACATAGGTGTATTGTAACATCAATATATACTATTTGATGTACTGATTTCTCAAAATTTAAAAGTCTGTAACTTAATACCCCGATCACAATCTGAATGACACGTACGAACGCCGTACTGGCTGGCATTTTTTGGACTATTCCTTTTTTGCTAGTACTGCGTTAGTACAGGTCATTTTGGCCGCATAGGCATTTTCTGCATGTCTTCGCGGTTTACAGAAACGTTCGAGGTATGTCAGAAAATCAAGCTGCTGGATATTGACGTGTTTGGTTTACTCTTTATCACACGTCACTAATCCCAGACAGTTCATATCTACCCAAATGTGATGAAGACAATTTCATTTACATAAGTGGGCATATGTATTAACCCTTTAACCGCCGGTGCCGCATATATTCAGGTTTTCATTTTTTATTAGCACATTAAGTACCACTTTTGAAACATGTTAAAGATAAAATGTGACATCAATCAGCAATATTTGTAAACAGTTGACCTCCACATTGTCAAATCTGAATAATTTTCACTCACTTGAAGTTGGATCGCGTCAGCGAGACACAACATCAAGAGGGTGAAAATTCAGATTAAATAATTTGGCGGTTAAAGAGTTAAGTGCATATGATTTATTATCATTGGTTATAATTAGCAGATAATGTCATTTTATAAAATCAATTATTGCAAAAAAAATAATATGTTTTTTTTCTTTTTGTTTACCATGTCTTTTTGAAGAAATATCACTGTGGACCTAAAGTGTATTCTACAGTATATCATCACAGCATGCGTAACATGTTTAAAATATAATCAATGTAGGACACAATCATTGTAAAAAAGTGAATCAATGATTGTTTAAGTCACTGCTGTGCACAGTTGTCTAGTTCTTCGTGATAACTACCTACAATATTTTCAGCTTCACATAAGTGATAAGTTGAAAACGGTATATTTTGCTCATGCACATAAAGGGTGTGTATGACCTTGGTCTGCCGGGTCGACTTCGCGACCACCTGTCTAAGGTCCCCTGGAAATTGGCCGGTGATTACCAACCTAAATCATCTTCCTGAAGGTCAATTCACCTCTAGCCGGGTGTCTGGCAGGTCGGACGCAGGTCAGTTGTCTCAAGCCACAGTGGGATCAGGCGAAAGTCCATAGGTGGATCAATAGACGCATCCGTCACTGATAATGAGGCGTTGTGAGTAAGAATCCAAAAATGTTCAAATGCCAGGCCTAGTGTGTGAGATACTGTCCACCAAACCGAACTATATAGACTGTCACTCACGGGAAACACAAAACATTTGTTTAACATTTTGTACAATGTTTGACCAACGTGGTCGACGTTGTATACATGTTATCCAAACGTTTGTGTTTGCTGGGTATTCACGTCAGTTCCAAGTAGGTGACATGTCGGAAGCCGACAATTTGACAAGAATGTACGAGTCTACTTTATTTGACCTTCACACGTCTTTCGCGTGCAAGCCTCGACATATTCTGTGAAACTCAATGACCTTGATCTCCTTTGTTTTCACCGAGCTGGCTAATACAATGAAGTATGGGGGAGGGGTCTTATAATATAATCTTGTTTTCACCGAGTGACGTCACTGCGTGTCACAGAATGAAGTATGGGGGAAGGGGTGTTATATAACCTTGTTTTCACCGAGTGACGTCACTGCATTTCACAGACTGTGCGACTTTCACCAGGTCACACTTGTCAAGGCTTGCACGAGAAAGATACTTTCGTGCATTTAAAATGTGTGTATTGTTTTCATTCGTGATATTTAAAAATAAACATAAAATATAAAGAATATAAGCTAGCTACTAATGAAATATACGTAGATATAGGACGAGCACGAATCAATCACACAAAACCTGGTCCATGCGGTCAATGTTTCTCATGCTCTTTCAGCGGGTCAAAACAATTCCCCATGAAAAATTGAGAAGACAAACCTACTGACCACAGGTGTACGTCAACAGTCAACAGTCAACAGTGTACGGCAAAGCAACAGCTTCTGTGGCCTTCTATGATTGGACATCGCGTGGCTGCTGTCAAGTCTTGTAGCTCAGCCATGTGAAAGGCCAACCTATGGGATTTGAGTAAATTGTATTATATCATTCAGCGCACACGTGTTAAGCCTTATATGAGGTTATAGTCCAGCTGCTTATTTTAAACAATTGTGATATGGTTGACTTTACACACGATCTTTTATTTTCACTGTCATTTATTTCATGAAAATTAAACGCATTTCATTGGTAACAACAGCTGGAATAAATAACCGAAATGCCAGATGTATCCTGCATGTATGCTACAGAGGCCTAATATATCTAATAATGAATGAGGATTAGCAGCTGATTAGTATGTCACGCACGTCTGTCCCTTAGATATCGGTCTCAAGGTCAAAATAATATTTCCTATTATCGAGTAAAAGGAACGTTCTATGAGATGAAAAGGAGGGAGGTCATGGACGAGGTGAGAAGGCCAGCTTAGTCAAGGCTACCCAGCAGACACAAAACGTTGAATCAATATTAGTTTACGTTGGTCCACCGTCCACGACGCTGGATCAACCTTACGCCAACATTGATTCAACGTATTGTATCTGCTGGCTAATGTGCGATGGGACAGTCCATAACTTACACTGATTTATCAGTGAGTGCCAAGTCCTCTACTGACACTTTCTCTACACAAATGAAATTTATTAAGCCATTGTTTATTTCATGCTGGTCTAGCGTCGTATAATGCAGGTATATGCATAACGTTACTGGTTACATGAGGTATCCATTACTGCTTAATTGTGTATTGAGGGGGCACGCTCGCATGCAATTGAGATGGTGTTTATAGTGACAGGGCATGCTGGGAGTTCAGCCAGTTTGAAGTTTATACTATCATATTTTTTAAGACTCTGGGTCTTAGATCCGGTTCAATATCCGGTCACTAAGTGTCCCCCTCTATATCTCAATTGCAGGCGAGCGTGTGAGGGGGCTACCTTTTCATGGGGAGGTACAAGGAATATTTGATAATTTTGATAATATTTTTTCTAACAATCATTATAAAGACTATTATTTTCTTAAATAATCTCATGTGTTCTCATGTGTTAGAAGAGCAAAACACATGTAAACTAAATTTGTTTTAAATCATCGTAATTTTCATTCATTAGAGGCTCTTAATCGCATAAGCAGTGTCAGCTGATAAATATAGAAATATAATTATGGCCTAATAGTCTGAAACCTACAAACAAACACAAAACATTTGCATAACATTTTTCCAGCATCGGCCCAACGTCTTTGACGTTGGTCCAGCATGATTGTACAAATGTTATACAAATGTTTTGTGTTTGCTGGGTAAACGCCCACGTGGCGAGGCCGGATGCCTACATGAGGCTTCTTAGTCTATCCTGTATCAGACA